>PVIR01037585.1:0-15032 GCA_004026965.1 Petromus typicus | reverse complement strand
ATATTATTCACCAATGAAAAGGACATGGAAAATACTGACACATACGATTGTGCCCATTAATTTTACCTATTAACCTGACTGAGGCAACACCAAGAAGTGAGTAACTGAGGCAGAACAACACTTTTCTAAGACATTTCTGGAGCACTTTGTGAAGGGAAGTTTTCCCAGGAAGCAGAGATTCAAGTGTGAGCCTTAATACGCACTTTGTTCAAAGGGTGGTATGGCCAGGCATGCAGTGATGTACCAAGTGACCAGTGGTTTGTCTGGATGGATGGTAACTTAGTAAAAACAGGACTAGAAAAGTGATGTGATCAGTCAGATCCTTGGTGGCATGTTGATTATGCTGACCACTTGCATATAAGAAAGGAAAATACTTTTCTGCTTATTGGAAGAGGTAATTATGCTGGGCGTGGATTGACTTCCTTTAAATAAAATTCTTCTACCCAAACAATCATCAGTGGACTTCATAATTATTTAGCCAACATGAAAGAAAATCATTTCAAGCAGATGAAAAGCAGGAGTGGGGGCCTACGCTCATGGAATTAACTGGTCTCATTGTGTTCTCCATTCTGAAGCAGACAGTTTAGGGGAAACTAAAGTGACCATTTTAAGGGATAGTTGGAGTACCGGATAAATGGTAACACTTTGCAGGTGTGGGCAACATTCTCCATAGGGCAGTATATCCCCTTCCTCAGTGTGCAGTTGACAGTGCTTTGTCTCCCGTAGCCAGGATGCAAAAATCAAGGAATGGATAAACAAGGGAGTGGTACTGCCCACTCCTATTTCCAACAACCCATTAACAAGATGTTTCATTTCTTTTTTCTTTTTTTTTTTTTTCCATTATCTAATACTCTGCCAGCCTAGAGGACTTAGTACCAGCTGAGGAAAGCTTCTGCCAGGAAACACATTTTATAGAACTAGAGAGTTTTGACTGCTCATTCCTCTAAATCAACCTGCAAAGAAAGGAAGTAACTGCCAGCTGGGACAATTGATCCTTGTTTTCAAGGAGAAATGAGTCCACTACTACAGAACAGAAGTAAGAAAGGATGTGTGGAAGATAGGGGACCTTTGGAGAGATCTCTTAGTGTTAGCACACTTCTCTTTTGCCATAAAAGCAGTAGAAACCTGCAACATGATAACACTAAATGGTAGTAGTAGAAGATATCTATAAATACTCAATATGATCACATGTTCAGTTATAGAATCAAATGTTTTCATGAATATTCCTTCTTATTTGTTATGGATATATATATATTACATATATTTGTGCCTGCATTTTTATATCTATTGTAGCAAATACTTTAGTTTTTTCCTTTCATTTACCTCATCATTTTTTTTTTTTTTGAGACAGGGTCTTACTTTGTAGTTCAGGCTGTCCCTGAACTCAGTCTTGAATCTAGAAATCCTGCTGCCTCAGCCTCCCTACTACTGCGATTACAGGCATGAGCCACCACACAGAGCACTGTGGTATGGGGTACTGATTGCTGGTGGACATGAGTCACCATGCTCCATATTGTTGGAACTAGGAAGGGACTTTGAGCTTGTAAGGCAGGTGCCAGAACCACTGAGCTAAATTCCTGGAGCAATTTACCTTTTTATCTTGCAACAAAAGAAGCATTAAATGTATACTGTAATATGTAAGAGTTGTTATTTTATATCATGGTAATTTTAGCACAGGATATAATAAAAAATAAACATCACACAGGAACTCTACCTCATCTAATGAAGAGAGCTGTGCATTCTTGGAGTTATGTTGGGTGGAATTAGGGCCTCAAAACTATCTTTATTTGAAGGTTAAATCTGGTAAAAGAAATATGCATGGGCATCATGTCGAGAAAAGATAGAGGTGTCAATAGTCTGTTTTATATGTCACTTGACTAGGCCACGAATATGCAGATATTTTGATTGAATGTTGTTTCTGAGGGTCTGTAGAGACGCTTCTAGGTGAGGCTAGTATTTGCATATGTAGCTACATAAAGCAGGCCAACCTTCCAAGTTAATGGGACCTGGTCCTATCTCAAGAAGCACTTCTTTATCTCTACTTGACTGGCATGCAGCTGGAGCTCCAGTCTTCTCTTGATCTCAGACTTAGGCTGGAATGGTGCTTCTACCATTACCTCCTTTGGTTTTCAGGGCTGTGTACTATGCTGAACTCACAGCATCTACTCTCCCAGATGTCTGGCTTGCTGACAGTACATCTTAGACTTCTCAACCTCTGTGATCGCTTAAGATAATTTTTTGCAGGTCATATAATTTCCTGTTGATTTCCCTGGAGATCCTAAACTGGGTGAAATTTGGAAGCATTATTCTAACTTTGAAAAGCCACATGTCGAGGTCAAATATTGTATGGTTCTATTTATATGAAATGTCTGCAATGGGCAAATCCATAAATACAGAAAAGATATTTGTGTTTGCTTAGAAATTGAGAAGGTGGAAGGAGGTGGGGAGTGGTTCCAGTAGGATGCTTCTCCTGTCACTTGAAAGTGTTGGAAACAGATTATGGTGATGGTTGGTTGCAGAATCGTAGCTTTAAGAAAATGCACTGAATTTTACACTTTAGTTATGTGGATTGCATAGTATATGAGAAATGTCCCAACAAAGCTGTTATATAAAATGTGCACAAGCAGAGATGTACACAGAGCCATGTATATATGGATCGATTTTGGATTCCCTGCTTGTTTGTCTATTTTTAAGCAAGTAATGCAGGTTCTTGATTGCTGCAAGGGGAACAGTCAGGGTCTCTAGTGCTTTATTCTTTGTCAGACCATGTTGGCCATTCTAAGTTCTTTTACTTTGGGTGTTTTAGGTTCAGCTTGTCAGATCACAAAAGGGGCTATGAAATTATATTGACTGCTGTGTATTATGTATTGCCTGTTGCTTGTTTTGCCACATGTTTACTATAAAGCTTTTGTTGAATGCTGTTCTTCTTAGTATCACTCTCTCTTTCAGGTTGTGGGCTAAATGCTTTATCTTCAAAGCACCTTTTAATTTTACTCAGACTATTTTCCATTGACATGATTTTTTTCCCACATGCTACATTTTATTAGCTTCACAAAATAGAGGGTAAACTCTCTGAATACAATGACCTGGTATGAATTGTTGGCTGATGTACTCCCAAGACAATCACCTTGTGCAAGGCAAGTGCCAGAAGCCACCCCTGGGCACGGATCCCTAGAAATGTGAGCGGTCCAAATGTATATGTATATGCAAAACACACACTAGAGATCTGGAGTTTCAGGATTGCATTTTTCAGTGCAAATTTTGCTTGCAATTAGCCTTTTCCTAATTGTTCTCATTAATCTTCCATGGTTATATAACTTTAAAACAAAGGAATTCGTAGGTGCTCCTGTGTAAGAATAGTTAAGTGCTGAGTATAGATGGGCAACTATGAAGAACTAATGACAGGTTATTTAATCTTTACTTTTATTAAAACATTTGAGCTTTCTATTCCAGAAAATATATTAGTAGAAGGAGACTTCTGAAGCAGTTTTTGGTTCAGAGATAATGACACTTTTTGAAGAAGTGCAATAATTACAATGATAGGAAGAAGCTAAAGTTAAGAAAGACAGTAGCATTTCTGAGCGGGGGATGTAGCCCAGTGGCACCACACTTTTTTTGTAAGCACAAGGGTCTGAGTTCTACCCCTAATACCACAAACAAAAAAGAAGGTGGCAATTATTTCACTTCTCCTGAGTCTGTTCCCTTTAGGATATAAACCTATTTTGGAATTTTCTTTGGCTGACAGTTTCTCAGTTTGAAAAATACTGTGAAATCACTAAATATCCCAATTAAATCACATTCTAGAAACATGATCCATTGACTAGACCTACAAAAACAGGAATCCACTTGAGTGGAGGAGTGTACTGTATACCACAAAAATTAATGTATGTCTTTTGAAGGCAACTTAAACCCTGAAGAGTTTAAGGAAGACAATGAAACTCACGTGATGTGATTTCATTTTTCTTTAGGTTTTTTTAGAAAATGGAAAATAATGACAAATCATGTCCATTCAAGTTCCACTAACTTAAAATATCTATTCACAGTCTTCAAGGGACTAGAACAAGACCATTCATTCTTGCTCATGTAAGAATAGCTAGGGATTTTATTACTTCTTTTCCTCTAGTGAGAAAAAATTACCTGGGTTGAAACTAATCTAATTCCAAGTGACTTTTTGGTCATGTGTTGTATGGAAGAAATGTGATGTTTTCTATGTGAAGAAAAGATGAAACTAAAAATAGTCACAAATCATAAAATTCATTTGATAGTTCATATATAATTATCAAAATGCCTACTAAATATTTGAAAACCATACATAGGCTCCAAAATGTTTATACAAACTTCATGTAAGTATAATTGGGACACAGGAATTGGGTATGAAAATATTTTAAGATTCCACTTCTTCAAAATGGAATTGGAAGATTGTAAAAACAACAGCATCTATTTCAAAACACAGTATACTTTTAGTCTTTAAAAAAGGGTACGGAGATTTTGATTAAGGCAAAGGGTTGGGATAGTTCTAATGTCAACTGGGAAAATATAGCCCAATTAGAAAGCTTCAGAAAGAAGGTGTGAAATAATTGAAAGTTTCAAATAACAAATCAAGTCTAGGAGGCTGTACAAACAGTCTTCCACGAAGCCACAAATTATCAGGGTACCAAAATAATCAGTTTAAGGCTTTACGACTTTGTTTAAGATGAAAATAACTGGAAGGGAAAAATCTGGATAGCAGCAGCGGATATTTGTAACTAGAAAACTAGTTGTCTCCAATACATAGGTTAGAAGTTTGGCTGACTGAAGAGTTGACAGCCAACACCTTTACTTTTCTAACAAGAAACAGAACATTAGCTTTGTAAACACGGCTATGCTTGGCTCCTTTTATGCTAAATAGATTTAGCTTTTTTTTTTTTTTTTTTTTTTTTTTTTTTTTTTTTTTTTTTTTTTTTTTTTTTTTTTTTAGTCTTGATGATTGGACTCAGCACTTTGTACACACTAGGAAAGTAAATATTCTACCTCTAAGCCACATTCCCAGCCCTAGATTTAGTGTTCCTGAACAAAGACACAGGATTATAAGACTAGTCAATCTACTTAACATGAACATTTTACCAAATATCTTTTTTTTTTTCACTTTCATAGAGATAAACATATAGGTGATGTTCAAATTCATCTGATTAAAACACACCAAATCTTTGTTTTTACATCAATCAGTACAAAAGTTCTAGAAGATCATCAGAGAGGGAAAATTGGTAGAATTTCTCCTCCATTATTCAATACAGACCAAAGAGCAATGCATTTACCTGAAAATAGCAATGTGCTCCACAAAGGGTGTCTTGTTTTCTCACATAAGAAGGTGGAATTGATTTTGGGGGGGTGGCTAATAAAAATCACTACAATCTCACACTCTTCCTCTGTTGCACCACTTTGTATACCCTTATTTTTGCTTCTCAGTCTTTGTATAGCACCTGAAGATTCAGGCAAAGAGAGATGGACACCTCTCCCCACTGAAAATCCACTGTGAACTTCACAAAGACTCTTTCTAACAGACCCCTTATTTCCCATTGAGTGAAAAATTGCTGCTCAGCTGCAAAGTAGGTAGTCAATTAGAAACAAGGTTAAGGAACTGGTGGAGACAGCATTTCTTGACTCCACACACATGCCAGCCAGACTGAGATCAGGTGTTTCAGCAAAGAAGAGACAGTGATGCCCAGGAAGGATGTAGGTAAGAAACTGAAAATTTGATATATTGAATATAATAATCAAATTATAATTGATTAAATCGCAAAGAACTGCAGTGGATAAAGAAGGAAAGTTATCCAATGGGAAGTTACAACTCTGCTCTTTTATATCCTTTTCTGTTATTGTTGTACTGGGGATGGAACTCAGGACTTTGTGCTTGCAAGGCAGGCTCAGCCCCTCTGAGCTAAATCTCAGGCCCTCTGGTCTTTCATTGAATACTATCTTTAAAAAGTGATTTCAAGTGTGTCATGTGCTGTGAAAATTTCAGAAAGGCTTTTGGAGTGATGGTGGGACTGGAGGACAACGTAAGCAAGAAGGGTAAAGGAAAGCTCTCCAGGAAAGTGGAAGTGGAACCCAGGCTTGATGTAGTGAGAGGGTGAGTCATGCAAAGACCTAGAAAGAACATGAGAGGTGGGATCCATGCGAAGTTCAAGAGACTCTGTGCAGAACAAGCTCATTACTGTGTGAAAAGTCAGTGGACAATTGTACTTTCTGAAGGTAAAGGCAGTACAGACTTCAAAAGAAATGAAGTTGGTCCTATGTTGCCTGAGAGATCAGCATAAAGAATTTGAGTTTTGTTTCTCCTAAATCCTACAGAAACTCTTGAAGGATTCTGACCAAAGGAACAGATTCCTAGTCTTAATATAATCCAGCTCTTTGTAGAAAAAAGATTGTTGGTACAGTTGCAGCAGGATGTGAGCTGGAGACGTTTGGAATGGGTTAGGTCACTTTTTTAAGAATTCAAGGGCTAGAAGAGATAAGATAAACTGGACATTATTCTGAAGTTCAGACAGTTCTGTCCATTACAGGATTAAATGTGAGAGAAGAGAGTGAGAGACCAAAGGAGCTATTACAAAGATCATTGACTAGATAAAATTGGGTGAATAATACTACATAGTGTTGACAGAATGATGGTGGAAGATAGACAACTTAGACGCCAACGCTTGACTGGATGGACCAAGACATAACATTTAAGCCACTGATTTCCTAAAATCACCAGTGAGAGAACCTAAAGAGAAATTAGCAGAACTGAGCACAGCACTTAAGTTGAGATAGGAGGACAGGTGAGGAAGGCAGACTACCAGTGCAAAGAAAGATACCAGTTAGAAAAGTTATTGAGTGAAAATCCAATGGCAACCAGGCTCAAGAGAAGTGACATGAAATGAAAATGGCCCTTTGTATTTGTTATCAGGATAATCGAGGCCCATTATTACCAGTTATTACTATGAGTTCATGAGCTGCAAACGCAGTGAGCTTTGTCTTCTTTGGGCATGCAGTGCCTTAGATTTGAGTTCAAGGATTTGACCTCATCAAGCACTGATCGTTTACCAGGATAATGATCATTTGTGTTCACAGTGGCAGTTACTCAAGTTGGACACAGGAGTAAGTCTATGGCCTTATGTTATTCTCTATTTACAATTACCAATTTACTTCCAAATGTCTCGTGTGTCATTAAAGGCCACAGTAAACCAAGTTCTGGAGGACACTGGGTCCTATGCTGGCAGCTCTCTAGTACAGTCTGCACTTCTGGGCTTGTCATGGTCACACAGGTCCTCTGTTGACATTTGATTTAAGTGTGATTATCCTCAGTTGAACATTTGAGAGCCAGACATTTAGCAGCGGATTGGTGCCGCATGTTGCCGGGTGCTCCATGAAAGTGCTTACTGTGAAGGGCTAACACGTACCACCTGAAATTAATAATAACTCCAGAAATGAGTTGGATGCCCTCCTTGTTGGTGGGGTTGTCTGACCACGAAATGATTGATGAGAGGTCTGAGTGGATGAGAATATTGATTCACTGAAATGTGTAAAACGCACATTTCCTCTTCTTCAATGTAAACTACCAGTGTATGGTCATTGTATTTAAGAGGCTGGTAATGTGAGTCTTTGTTAGTGTTTCTCTGCGTTTTATTTCCCTTTGCTTTCCTGGAACAACTAACTCTAATGAAACCTGACATTTTAGTGCTAAAATATGTTGACACTCCTTCTTTGTTCTGATTGTCCATTGAAAATGTGCACACACTCTGCTCAGGCACCGGCCTTAAAGTGTTTCTAGCTTCTTAGGTTTCCCAAAGGTGATCTTGGTCCCAGTGTGTTTTCTTATTGAAATGTAGAGCGGCCGGATATAAATGGAGAAGGTGAACAAGACAGTGATCAACGGCCCATCTTGGGAGTGATGTTGGCTGTGTGACTTGGATGTCACCTTTGGGAGCTTCAAAATCTGATTTCCCACTTGGTGGTGATTGTTCATGGATCATGTCTGAATCTTTCCTAAGACTCGCTCTCAGAAGTAGACAAACTGCTTTGCTCAAGTTTTTGCAGCCAAGGTGACCCACATCCCATAAAATATTGATGCGACAGTGTAAGGGTCTGGCCCACCGTGCCTTCAAGAGGCAAAGCTCCCTCCAGAGCTCTCCCGGGATCAGCTGAAGTCTTTATTGGGATGCTTCCTGTTCCACAGAGCTCTCGGGCTATCACTGCTTCTATAGTTCTCAAAGATGTCAACCTCAAAAGCTGCTAAGTAAAGGTGTCATATGTAATCTCTATCTCAGTGTCGGCTACTCTGACAGCATAAACCAAGTCCATTTGGGGGTATGAGGAAGATGAGCTCATTGATTCTGAAGTTGTCACAAGCAGGGACAAGACTAAGAAATGGGAAGCCAGGTTGGTGGTAGTGCACATTTGTAGTTCAATGCTCCAGGAGGATGAAGTGGGAGAAACACAAGTTCAAGGCCAGCACTTGAACAGCAACTTAACAACACTCTGCTTCAAAACAAAAAGCAAGAAGTGTTGTGGATGCAGCTCAGTACATAATAAGCCTTGGACCTAATTTCCAGTAGCACAACAAACAAACGAACAAATATATAACAATAGAAAACCTGAAAGTCATCTTCAACAGGCTTTGGTAAAAGTGTCTTTCTCCTTCTAAGAATGAACGGATAGGAAACTTTCAATAAACAGTTTTTAATCAAAGCATTGGTAGAAAATTGAGAGAACCTAGTGTAACCAGGAATTAATGAGCTTACTCAGGTCCTGGGCTATCATCTCCTACCACTGTTCGCTCTCCAGTAGTTGAATGTAGCAGAAAGATAGACGCTGAGTAACAGTTTAGAATCCCTGACCCTCCTCAGGGGTTCAAGCCCTTATGAGCCAGTCTTGCAATTTGTATTTGACACTCACTGCAGATTCCTGTAATTCAGAGCATAAATCTAGGGCCAAAATTCTATCAGATGTGACTACTGTGAGAGACCATTCTTTACCAAAAGAAAAACAGGTTCTTGGTACAGAGCCACCATTTGTTACCAGCCACTTTGCACACTGCCACTCCTGCTCCCATATTGGTTACCAAGAAAACCACACTAAGGAAAATAGTAAACAGGTCAGATGTGCTGCTTTTCAAAGCACTGTTTGTTCATGTTGGAAATGAAAGCACTGGGTGATAAAGTAACAGAGTTCCCTTGAGACCGGAAGCTGTGTTACTTCTTGCCCTTCCTCTGTGTCCAGTGTATGGAATAGATGGTGATAAAGTAAGGGCAGGGCCTGTCTGGGTGGAGTCATCTGGAGGCGTGCAGTCTGGAGCTAAGTACTAGGAGAGTTCAGGGTTTCTCAAGGATCCTGTCCTTTTTCTAGAGGCTGCTTTTCCTTATTTGGTTCTTGTGCACAAAAGTCACAGGCAAATGTCACTGAGTATATCTTCTGTGGCCAGGAGCTGGGTGAACGCACCACTACAGCGTATTGCATACTTTGATTTGCGAGTTAGCAAGATGAATTACACTTCTGCTGTTTCAGTGGTTTCAGGTCAGAAATATCTTTCCCCTGTTCGTTTAGTTATAATGAGTTTCTGTTATAACAAGTTGCTTTTTGTTACGAGCATGAAAATAATCATTCACGTAACTCTTATTGGCTGTGCTAGGAAGTTGGCAATTTTAGACTCAAAAATTAGATTTAGCTACTCCATCTTTCATGAGAGGACTGGGGATATCAGCATTTCACCACTTTTAAATGGTGATAACCAAGAAGTCTGCAGAAAATAAGCTTTATTCCATCTATGGTAATGAGGCCTGCTGTTCTGATCCTCTAATAATTCCTTTGGGTGTCTCCAGGAGTCAGAGCCAAAGCAGCCCAAAGTATGTCTTTCTGACAGTCTAAAGACTTTGTAGACATTGATTTCTTATCCTTTTGACACTTGTATAGAGTTGGCGTTTCCTTCACAAACAAGCTTGGTTTCCCTCAGGATCATTCAGTGGCTTTCCCTAACAAATTTATAGTCCTGATGGATTTGTGATCACAAGATAACATCTTTGACAAGTTTTCTTTTTTCTTTTTTCCTTTTCGTGCCTTGAAGCCATACCTTGCTAATTCAAAGTTTCAGTCTGGGTAACCAAGGCTTGATTATCAAATTATCTAAAGAAAATCTCTCTACTGTGCAATTCAGAAGCCGTGCTATGGATTTTACTTGGGAAAAAAACTGCACACTGCTTACAATTGCTTCAGAGATGGTGGACCGATGATTCCCCATGCAGTGTTGGAATATTTGAGTCACTTCAAATAATTTACTTCTCTTTTTTTTGTAAAAGGTTGTTTTTAAATCTGGATAAAAATATTTGTGTCATTACCAGTGATGGTGGTACTGTACACAGACATACATTCGTGCAGACTTACATGCTTCCATATGCCTAAATCAATATATACAATTAGAGGATGATTCAAATTTTGCTGTGTACTTCTATGGATATTTATTGTCAATAAAACTTTATTCACAGAAAAGGGGTGGGCCATAGGAAATGTTATCTTACATATTTATAACTTCTAGTTGAAACATGATTTTAATATTTTTGTTTTAGTGTGTGTACCATGATCCTCAAATAACCAATTGAAAAGGGACTTTAATTGTTTTCTTTTCTGCAATATGAAAAACCAACACTAACCATAAGAAACAAAACTAAAAACTTGGATTCTTTCCACTTTTTGGTGCATTTTAATGCCCTGGAAAATGTTTTAAAAGTAGCAGAGATGGTAACTATTTTTGTGGGTAAAGTTTAAGGAAGCGCCTGTTGAAACTAGATGATTTGGTGATCAATAGGATCTGTAGGAACAGAAATTTCAGAAGGGCAAAAAAATACACAACAAAGTGGGGGCATTTAATGACTATTCAGTAAGGGAATTAATGAAACATTTTTAAATGAAAGAGAAGCTGGATGTTGATGGAACAATGATTCTTCAGTGCAGGGCTGTGCCACACAGGGCTACTTAAATTAACTTCTTTATTATTTAATTACACTTAAAGGACTCAGTAACCACATGTGGTTAGTAGCAACCCTACAGGACAGTATAGATAGGTGACATTTATATTAGCCCAGAAAACACCAGGGCGTAGTCCTCCCTTATGCAGATGCGAAAGCCAACAGTGTTAGAACTGGAATAAGACCTTCTCTTCCTACCATAGCTTTGAGTTTCTAAGATATTTTCTAATTTTTCATCCACAAGAAGTCTCAAGTCCAAACTCCACTGTCTTTTGAAGATAGCTCCTCTGCTTTTTCTATTTCTGTACATATCATCGCCATTCTATCAGAATTTTAAACTTAAGACGTATTTGCCCTCTTCTAATATCATCCGATTTTCTCCACAAAGTATCTGTTTGATACTTTGCTATTTCTGGTATATGGCAACCCTCAGAATTTTGAGATATACTCCAACATTTAGGATAAAAGATGATGACTTTTCATAAGAGTAAAGCATCCTCACTCCAGTGAGGAAAAGGTATCCAAATTAGCATAGAACTCCAGTGATGTCTCCTTAAGCAGGTAAACTATATTTTATTTGACTTTCCAGGAAAATAGTTTCATAACTTGATAGGATAACTGAATGGCACATAATTAGCTGATAAATTTTAATGAATTTTGGAACATGCTTGCACCAGTGAATTCATAGTCATGAACAAAATATTTGTCTGGCACCCACACTTGTCTTGTTCCTTATGGTGCTTGATCCCATTGTAACTGTACTTGCCTCCTCCTCTTTCTTTAGCTGCTGATACATTCTCTTAGGTCTTTTGACTTTTACATAAGTTTTAGGATCAGCTTGTTGACTTCTACATGAAAAGAGCAAATTCCATGAGGTGCTTTGATTGGGTTCATTATGAATCATAGATAATTTTGGAAAGAATTGCTATCTTAGTTATACTGCTCCCTTCTATGATTATGATACATTTCTCATTTTTTTTTTTTTTTTGGAGACAGGGTCTTGCTTTGTAGTTCAGGCTGGTCCTGAGCTCAGTATGTAGCCCAGGTGAGCCTCGAACTCGCCGCAATCCTCCTGTCTCTGCCCCCCGAGTGCTGGGATTACAGGCGTGAGCCACCACGCCTGGCTATTTGTTAATTTTTGAAAATCTCACTAAAGTTTTATAGCTTTCACTGTATAGGTCTTGGCCACATTTGTTAAAATGTATTCATAATTGTTTCATATTGTGACAGTATTATAAGTGATACATCTTTTCAAAGTCAAATTCTGATTCTTTATTAAGTAGCACAGAAATGTAATTTTTGTCAATTGAATTTGGATTGTGAGTGGTCATATTTTCCCCCTCCTGTTTCAGTGTTTGCCTTCTCTTTCTTTTTTAAATTTTATTTTATTCTCCTCAAGCTTCAGTGAAATATTAAAGATATACTAGAGGCAAGCACCCTGGTTTCATTACAATTTATAGGGGAGAGAATTTATTCATTTTTCAGAATATATGGGATAAACTACAATTTCTATACATTCCCTTAGCAGATTTGTGAAGTCTCCCTTTATTTCTAGTGTTCTGAGGATTTTCATCATTAAAAACTTCTTAAGTGAGTTTGGTAGTTTATTTTTAAAGTTATTTGATTGATAAATCCAGTGCCATAATATGATTACAGTAGGGGTTCAAATATATTTGCCTATTAATTTTATCACTCTTACAATTTTTTTTAAATCTCATAATGGCTCATATTCACCCTCTGTGCACCAAATAGGTAGCCAAATAGGCCATTGCTATTTTTGTTTCTAGAAGTCAGGCATTGTGAATTTTAGGTTATCAAGTGTTGAATTTTTAAAAGAATTCTTTGGAAGGCTCCCGAACATAGGTAAATTGCTTGAAAGGAAGATGGTCTATTATAGGCTTGGCTTTAACCTACTTTAGAAGAGACTAGAGTCTGGACTTTGGTGTGGAACTCTTTTCTCTCGTTACCAAGGCAGTGGTCTTCTAAGTGGTCCGACAGGGTGATCCATCTATTAGAGGTTTCTTCTGGGGTGGACATAGGACTGTTTCTTTGCTTTGAGCGCATGGCAATCTCCCGTTCCTTGCTGGTGGTTATTTTCCTGGTTCTGGTAGTTGCTTCACACACAGGAATACATCAGTATAGTACTCTGCTAAGCAGACACTCTGAGGGTACTGAGATTCTCCCGGTTACTCTCTGCCTTATGAATTCTGTGCTGGCTGCTTCCTGGCACCTGACTATCTTCTCTGTCAGAGATACTGCTGAACTTGTTTTGTGCTTCTTTTCCCTGGGTTTGAAGCTGCACGGTAAACTCAAGCAACCACTGCACCTTCTTTTCTCTTAAGAAACACTAGCCTGAAGTACTTGCGTTAGAGTGCCTGCAAGGATTTTCACATGTGTACTTTGTTGAGTTTTTAAGGCGTCCAAGAGAGGAGGGTAAATCCAGCCCCCTTTTCCACCATCAAGGGGAATTTGATACTATTTCAGCTAATCTCTTTTAACTTTTCTTCAAATTATTCAGCTAACTTATGCTCCAGAAAAAAAAAGTGTACTAAGCATATCTTGGAAAAAACATTATTCTGATTAAGATATCGATTTGTCGAGTGCAGATTCGCAGATCTACGATAGAATAAAATGATAAGACAAAAAGGTAGAGAGTCTAGCTAAGATGAAGAATTGCATTCATCAGTCTTGGCGAATGAAAAGGAACATTCAGAACAAGAAGGGGAGAATTAAAATCTGTTTACTTTTACTTACTTTCCTTAAATTATATATGATTGTTTAATGTAGAAGACAACCCTGTGAGCTGCGTATTGCAATACAGCCTCCCTAACATGATGAAGTTTCTACACAGTGGAGGGATAATTTGTGTTGTGGATAAAAAGTCAAGGAGAAAAGGCAACAATAAGATGTATAGAAGAGTGTCAGAATGAGTGGGCTCTCTCCTTACATGTTTTTAGCATGTTAAAAACAGAGAGCTTCCATGGCAAACCTCATTCATGTGTACGCGGCCCTTGTATTATTATTATATTTGAACTCTCGCGAGAGTTAAGAGTCTCCTCTGGGAAGGACTCTAGGGAGAAATTTCAGGGAGCTTGTCTTTGTGATTTTTAGAAAATGTATTTTATTCCCCTCATTAAGACTCTAGAAGTTCAAAGGGAGTCACGAGGATTTTAGGAAAGAGTTACTGTGTTTTGTTTCAAACTGCTTCTTAGCATTTCAGCACATTATGTAACAGAGTCATTCAATTTCAATATGTAGCCGCTTAATGAAGGTGTGTACGTCTTGGCAGATTCTGGTATCTTTCCTCTATGGTCCTCGATAGTGGGCTGAGCCCTATTTGAACAGTCTGAGGTTGTACCCTAAAAGCACTCAGTCCTCTTAGCACTTCGGATTTCCAGCCGGGAAGAGGGCAGAAGCTTTCCCAGGCTAGGACCAGTTGATACCCAATGCCAAACTGGTCTTTCTCCATGTTGCCTTTGTATAAGACGTACTGGAAGTACTTGTGAAAAATGCAGATTCCCAGGCACCAGCTCTGTATGTTCTGATTCAACAGTCTTAGAAAAGAACGTTGGCATCTGTTTGCTTAAAAAGCGCCCCATACTACACATGAACGTGAAAAATGAGCTGGGTTTCAAAGACTGCACATTGGTAAGTGAGTGACATGGGCTGAGAATGAAGTCATGCCAGGACTTATGCTTGGATGAAAGCTTGGAAGGACTGGTAGGTGTGTGTGTGTGTGTGTGTGTGTGTGTGTGTCCTAGCATGTTTTTGTTTGGAGTTGATACGTTGATAAGGAAGTAGATAAGGGATCCCTTGGCCTCTGGATATAGTAAGACATAGCAGTATATCTCTACAGAAGTTAAGCTGGAACTTTTTATTTTCTGAGTATACTCTTCTTGGATGGGAAAAGAGAGAAGCTCATATTGTTTTTCTCCTCCAAATCCAGAACTCATATGGGACAGTTAGATGCACTTAATAAAAGAGGAGCTTTATAGAAGTTGGGAAAATATATGAAATGTGTGAGGGCAGTTTTGAAATCTGAGACTCTGGAGATTT
>PVIR01037584.1:0-15054 GCA_004026965.1 Petromus typicus | reverse complement strand
TAATTTTCTCTTAAAAATTCATTCAACTAACAGTTATGTCTTCTGTGTGTTAGTAAATGTTCTAGAAATGAGGAATTTAGCAGGATTCAAACAGACCAAAATAAACAAAGGGATGAAGAAGCTGTCTTTGTTCATATCCATAGGTCTTGTGAACTCATTATAAGCAATGACTTCACTGTAACAAACTTATATTTTAATTCAACTGTGTGTATGCACATATGTGTGTATGCTTATAAGATAACTTAATCAGTTTTTGATTAATAGATATTGAAACCTTTTTTTCCAAGATAGTTAAATCTTTCTAAACTGTTGAATTAAAAGCTTCTGCAAATACCTAATATTGCTCTGGTATTGAGGCAGTGTGATTGGGAAAAGGAATAAAAATAATATATTTATTTTTGAATAATGGTATTTTCCTATTTTATAAGCTTCTGTTACAGAAATGATCATGTCATTCTCTAAAGTAATTGGTCATGGTATAAAGTAATAAAAGCATAACAGGGTCAGGTGAAAAATAACTGCAACATGTCCCATTAATGTCCCATTGTTGAGTCTCCATATGTATACATCTGGCATCACCTTAGCAGAGGTTTGGATGGGGCCTCTTAGAGGTAAGCTCAGTCTGACCAGTTTTCCAGCCGTCAGACAGATTCTTGTTTTAGTAATTAAAAGAAAGAAAATTCTTCATTACCAAAGTTAGACATACTAATTTGAACTACTCTCTAACAATCTGCTCTTAAATTGTCAAACACTATTCAGAGCCCTAGTTATAGGTAAGGTTTACCTACCTACAGTGCCAAGAAATCATTTCATTAATATTCTCTCCCAGCTCTAGAGATCACTGCATTGTAGTATTAAAAAAATCCCTCTGCAAGATGGAGTCTATGAGTAAACAACATTAGCATTCTACAGCCCTCAGACATCTCTTTATCTCACAATGGCACCCATGCCTACAAGCACTTCATAAATGGAGCCCCATAGCTTGCTCCTCTATTTTAATTAAGCTGTTTTCTTGCAAATCATAACTGCATTTTTACTTCCAAATTTGTTTTCTTCTTGCTAGTTTACAAAGATGAAAGTAATTTGCTCCCATACCTGTCTTAATTCCTACAATAATTTTATTAGTACTTTCATAGGCCAGTTTCAGATTAAAAAAGCAGTCAGAGAGGACATCAATGTGGCTGTCAGATACTGACTTCTGACTCAAATTCCCATTGACTAGTATTACAGAAATATTTCAGGAAGTATAAAGGGTAAATATTTAAGAGCACAATAAATGCTAATCAAAATTTATACTCCCAAAGTGTGTTTTAATTGTATGGAATATTCAAATGGCCTTGTAAGTGATATCTTGGACTTAACCACATGTTAAAATTTATAAACTATCTGACCCATTTCATGAGACTACAAATTCTATGATGATAAGGTATGGACCTGTTTTATATCCATGTCCCAAAATGTCGATAATGTGGTCATAAATGCTGAACAAATCATGACCCAAGATAATAATTTTATTTATTTGTGTTGGAAGAATAATTCCACATTAAAGATATAACTATAAACTTATATGCTTGTTTGTATTTAACTGTAAATACAATGAGAGACAGAAGGGGTGGTATGTTCTACTGGGAAAAGAAAAAATTTTCACACTTAATGTCTTTTTTCTTTGACAAGATCTTGTGGAAACTTTACAGCCATCTAAAAGTAACTGCTCCCTTTGTTAAAGATACAATAATTAGAAGAGAGAAACTTCAATACATTTGGGCAGGAAAGAAAGACTGTGTCTTCCATGACCCTGTTTCAGAATGTGTTATTCAGCTTTCCTTGACTGTGACAAGATACATGAGACAGCCAACTTTAGAAAAGGAATTTTATTCAAGCTCTTGGTTTCAGAGGCTTCAGTCCTTGGTCAGTTGGCTTGTTGCTCTTGGAGCAGCTGCAAGCAGGAGTTTGGCAGAAGTTTATACAGAGAAGACCTCATGGGAGCTGGGTAGCACACAGAAGAAGCCAGCATTCCAAGATCCCTTGTAAGGGCATACATCTAATGATCTACCTTCCTTTCCATGGGCCGTCATGTGCGAGGCAGGTGCCAGAACCACAGAGCCAACTCCCTGGCTACCTGACATCTTTTATCAGAACAGTGAGGGCATTTTTCCTGTAAACTTCTTTTTATTTTCTCAATGAAGTCTGATAACGATATTGTTGATGGGCGATCCCTAACATAGGGATGCTGTACTTAGCATGCATAGAAGACACCTGTATACATTTGGATTTTACATCAGCAAAGAACATTTTTAAATATACGTTCAAATGTGATATTCAGACCTCCTGTATTTAATTAGAACCTACCTCAAGAACAGGGTAATTTCAAACCACATTGGAAATTTCAAATTGATTGTAGGCTTTGTCAAGCTCTGTTTTTTTCTTTTTATGCTTATATTTGTCATATTTTGGCATAAATTATTTCTCATGGGGTGATTGACTGACCACATTGATGATTATTTAATCTCTTCAGGATATTGCATTTGACCATGTCATGATGATAATGATTTCCCAGCTTTTTGCAAAGAAAATGTTTTAGTGAAGGACCAATCAGTGTACCTTTTGCCTGTGGGCTATAGTTTGTCAAATTCTATCATAAAAGAAACCCTGCAAAAAGGACTTCTTAAGCTTGCTTAAATTATTTCCTACCTTAAAAGGAAGTCTGCATGGTCATACAGCCTTTTGACGTAAGTTCACAAAAACATAGGAGATGCTTTTTCTCCAGGAAATGTGGAGTTCACTCCTGGCTGTGTCAATTACTTGCTGTGTAGACATCAGGTGAGTCATTTCAAGATTTTTATCCTCATTTTGGGGTTGATAAGAATTCCAGCCTCTTCTAACCTAAAAAGCATTATAAGGCTAAGATGAAAATTCCTTGCAAGAAAAGTAAAATCTTGTAGAAAAATCTTGTATTGCTTACTTTTTAAATGACTACACCACAGAAGGGTTCAGACTGCATAAAAATGTGAGATATGAATTTTTTTCATTAAAATGATGTTTCATTTCCCTGACATATTCCCCTGTTCTGCTAAGATGCTTGGGAGATATTTCTAAATCTTGTGTCTTGGAGAATACTGAAGAAAACATATTTTGCAATTTCTTGGTTATTGCAGAGCAGTGAAGGTGAACCTTTGAGAGCTTTCAATTTAGAGCTTTCATGTGCCAGAGATTTGCCACCACTGTTTTAGAGTAACATTGGTTATTGTGCTGTACTGCACAAAACAAGGAAACAAGAAAATAAGACTCTCAAAAGATACTATACTTTTGAGAGCTTCAAGGCCCACTGAAAGTTAGCGGACAGTTTGTCCTTTTGCCAGTGGTTGTGGATATGATGGCTTCATGGCACAGTTGGTCCTCTATATCTGTGTGGTTCAATCCACAGATTCAGCCAGTCCAGACTGAAAAAAATCCTTAAAGAAAATGCCTCTCTGCTAAACATGTATAGACTTTTCTCATGCCATTATTCCCTAAAAATACAACAAAACAACTGTTTACACAGCATTTGCATTGTATTGGTATTTTAAGTGATCTAGAGATTATTTTAAATCTATAGAGGTTTCCATTATCTATATGCAAATAGTATGCCATTTTATAGAAAGGACTTGAGCATTTCAGGATCTTGGTATTCACCAGGACAGAGGAACCTAGAATAAATCCCAAGCCTGTCCCGGAGGGACGGTTGTGCTCTGTCCCTCTGGCTGTGTTACTGCGCATTGGCTGTCACAGACTATCATTGCTCCACGGTGCTGTTTCCCATTTTCTCCCTTTTCATATTTGCAATTTCATAAATTGAAATTGAATCTGCCAGCCAGAGGCATTTCTGTTCCTTCTCTGTTGCTCCCTATGGTACAAGAGGTTGGGGCTGGAAATTTCTTGAGGTTTCTGTTAAATATCTTTATGTCATCTATCAACTCCATATACATAAAAACACTTAATAATCTTTGATATATATTTTAAAATATTGAAAAGCTAATATATTTTAGTTACATTAAGAATTATTGTTTTTTGTTTAAAATTCCTGCCTATTTTCAAAAACTAATGAAACTATATGCCTGATGACTGTTAAACTATACCAGGTAGCTCAATTATCATATTCTTTCATTTTGAGCACATCTGAATAAATATTTTAATATTTATGCAATGAAGATAAGTCTTACAGTTGATGTATATGTTTGATCATGTCTCTTTGATTACTAAAAGCTACTATTAATAATTATGAAGCTTCAATTGAATACTTAGATTAATGAAACAACAATTTTTACAGTTACTATACACAAAATTCAAAGAGGCTACATGCAGATACTGTGAGAAAACAACTACTATGATATGGTGAAAAAAGGAAACAAAGCTTATGTATGTAGGAGGCAGGGAATGGGAAAATTGAGAATTAAGTTGTATCATATACTGGTGTAAATTTTCAGTGTTGAGTGTGATCATGATGTTTATATGAAATGTACCAATAAAGACTCAGATCTAAAAATAAAAGAATTATTATCACAGAAAATGTTAATAGTGACTCTAATGTCATTGTATTTCTCTCCTCACATCATTACTTCCTCTTCTTCTCCAAAGGCAAGAATAACTTTGCTGTACAGCCATTTGTTTCATTTTTTTCATTGTAACATATAACTTTCTATTTCATATACATACAATTTATTATATCTATAATTATATTGTGCTTTTATATTAACCAATGATATGACTATTGTATAATTTCCTTGCATCACTCCACAGTTTATTTTGAGAACTATCTAATACATGCATAAACAATTTTATAGTACTAAATGCAACAATCGGTGGTGTTATCAACAATCTTCAGCAAAAGCATTTACTCATGTCCCTGGTCTTATGTGCCACAATACCTCATGGTATATATCGGACATAGGTCCAGTGATTTGTAAAAGCAGATAATACATATCTTTCCACCCCACTTTTGGTGACATTATGTTGATAACTTCAATATGGTGAAAATATTTATGCCATGGTCTATGGCAAGCCTACATGTTAATCCTCTCCATTGGAAAGCCACTTCTTACACATTTATCAGTGAGTCACTGATGTTCATCAGCAAGGCACTCACTATATATTCTCTGAATCATTGTTATTGTCATTTCACTGGTCTCCAGAAGTTCTTGGATTTTAAAGGTTTTTTGTTTTGTTATAACCTTTTTTGTTTTCCTTTGTGATTGATTGTTAAAAAAATAATTTCCAAATCTAAGATGTGGGGAGATAGAATATTCTATTTTATTCTTATAATTTTAGAATTTTTCATGTTTAGGTCAATGCTATCATTGCTGCTTTTTTTCCCCCTTCTTTTCATCCTGAACACCCAGTCAGAATTCCAGGAACCAGGAGATGCTTCAGGAAGATGCTTACAGGAACCAGGAGATGCTTACAGGAAGAGAAGAGAGATTCTTAAGGGTACATTTATTTCTTAGAAGTACATTTGTCAGTTATATTTACCCTATATCATTTTGGAGGCCCCACTGAGGTATTTGGAAGGAGGTCAGAGTTTGTTTTTGTTTCATGCCATCTCTAAATATTTTGACTAGTTTCTGGATTGTGACTCATTTAGGTAATTGAAAACTATCATTTGTGCTTGTGTTTTTTGTTATGATTATTATTAAAATGATGCTAGATTTAAGTTGAAAACATTAGGAAGATTGTGATATCTTCTTATTTAAGTTTCTTTGATGGGACATTTTTATTTTTGCAGGCAGGGCCTTGTATTCGTGTTTTGTATATGCCACATTTAGACTTATTTTTACACTAGTTGCTGAATTTACTTGTGTGCCTTTCATGACATGTATGGTGGTTTACAAGATGACTTGTCCTATTTTAGTCAGCTCTCTGGAATGGCTTTTCTTTTCCTTTATCAATTTTACTGGTACATCTTAGATATACAGTATGATCACATTCAACACTGAGAATTTGTACCAATACATGATGTAGCTTGATTCTCATTTTTTTTCCATTTCCTTTCCCTCCCCACAACCTCGTACCTTATATAAGCTTTGCCACCACTTTTTTATTTTGCCATCAAATTTTTTCTTTCCCTTTTTTGCTCTCTACTACCCGCCCCCCCTTCCCTTTTACTTTTGAACATATTCTTTCTATTTTACACTACCTGTCATACATTCTGGACCTCATTTACATCTTCAGTAGAGAAATGATATGGTATTGACACACCAGTGGCTTTTTGAATTTCTAATTGCTTTGCCACTTGTGTTCTTAGGAATATCTGAGGCTAAAAGACAGACTGTGGCCCTTTCCCTCTGTTATGGATGGTTGGTATCATTGTTAGTAAATGGCAATGGGTTTTGCTTTGCAATTCTGAAAATCTTTTTTCCTTTTAATTGTAATCACCCGAATGCCTAGAAAATGAGTGTTCATGTAAAAGGACAGCAAAAACATGAATGCTTTTAAGTAAGGAATGGATACTTCCATCTCTGGGCAAATGAAACTTTGGAATTTTTCTCATGCAATTGGCATGTGAAATGTAATCCTGCAACCTAGTAAAAGGAGCCAGCTTGTAAGCGATACTGGAGGAAGCTATCTTCAAAGTCTTACATCCAATGGGATCTAAACACATTCAAACCGAGGGAAGTTTTCTAAACTCTTCTTTTAGTCTCTAAATGAAAGGGTATAAACTCAGTGCACCTGAAACCACGGCTCCCCTTTTGGGATGGCAGGAATCGTGTCCCACGCTATGCAGATTCACTCAGCAGATCCCGTGGTAAGCTGATAATCCCCCCACCCCCTCAAGCCTGTGAAGTCTGTGGACACAGTGGTGTAATGTTTCTCTCTTGCTTTCTCACTCTCTCTCTCTCTCTCTCAGAAAAGGCCCTAACTTCCTTGTTCTTTCCCTTCCTATCTCTAGTGAGGTTTGGATGTAGTTGGAAATAGTTGAAATAGTTAAGATTTCCTTTGTCTGTCCCTGTAGAGGGAACTTTCCTGTTGCTATCAAAACAGCAGTTCTGGCTACCAGCTGTGGCTATCAAAATAGAAGAAACCAGAAGGGCTGTGTAGCTGGCTACTCCAATGAGATAAGCCATGTGCCTTGCTCCCTTCTTATAGGTAGCCTTTTCTTTTACAGGTTTTAAAGAGTTTTCTTGCAATTATTACTACACCCGGGCTTTCCACTCACTGATGACTTATGAGAAAAATTCACACTAGTCTATTTATAGTTATAAGGCTAAAAACAGTAAAAGAGTTATTGTAGTTCAATTAGGCCAGTATATCTCAGAGTGCAGGCCTACTCAAAATAATGGTTTTGTGTGTTTTTGTGTTCGTCTACCTGTCTACTAAATGTATGCTAATAACCAGTTAAAGCACCTGCAGCTATTTCATTTGAGAACACATTTTTTTGAATGCAACAATCTGGTTTTATTTTGGTTTGGTTTTGTTCTTTTTGAGGTTTCCATTGCAAATGATTTGTACAGGTTTTCAGAGTAGTGAAACTCATTTAAACTTTACCAGACAGACAGACGTGGGGCTTGCACAGGAGTAAAAACCTTAAAGCTTGATAACAAAAAGGTTATATAAGATTTAGGTCACTGTGCATGTTTCTGTAGATAAACTCTTAAATATATACTACCTTGCAAAAGCACTATTTATAGATAATTGGTTTATAGATAAACTCTAATGACACTATCTCAAACACTTATGAAGCATATAGTTCACAGAAGGCTATTTTGACTCACTGGTCAAATGGTAAGAGTAAAGATGTCTTTAAAATTGGTAACAAATCTCCATCCTGGCTGGTTAGTAGTCAAGATAATATCAAATATCAGGTTTGAGGTCGGGGCTTTAGCTCAAGTGTTGCTGCGCTGACCTTGGAAGCATAAGGGCTTGATATTGATCCTTGGTACCACCAAAAAAAAATCAATTTTATAAGTGCATTGTCTATTATTATCTGTATACTGTAACATAAGAGGTTTTCATGTATGGCTTATGAAGAGTTATCTAAAGTAACTGTTTTGATATGATTAAAGGTTAAGTTTTTTATGTCTAAAACATTATGGTTGTCTAAAAATACTAAAATGTTCTTGGTTAAACTTACAAAACTAGATTTAAAAGCAAAGATTTTATATTCTATTAAAATAAGTTTCTGATGTTCTCACTGTCAGCCTTTTAGTTACTAAAAAGTGACCTTAAAGTTAAAAACTATTTGAATATTAATCTATAAAATGTTTTCAATAATCAGTTCATGATTTTTGAAATAAGCAACTGTTACCTCACTTTATGATATATATTTGGACTTATATGTATAGAATGTATACATCTAAAAACAGTGATACTATAATCTAAACTTTAAAGTTAAGTTTATAAAGTTGGCATACATTTAATACATACACAGTAACTAATAGGTGCTCTTTTTTATATGACATATGTTTAGATCTTAAACATGAAATAACCAAAATTTTACACTTCTATAAATTTGGTCCTGATATTTAAACTTGATCTGTATGTATTAACTTTGATTAAACAGACCTTTTGTTATTATATAAAGGTGTCAACATTCATGTGAGATAATAAGTCCATCTGTGGTTATTGACTCTGTTTTGACACTTATCAAAGCTGTAAGGATGTCCTTACTTCTTGTCAATATAGTTATACCTTATAAAACCAACTAAAAGAATCTAATGTTTGTCTTAAGTATAGAAACTAAATATATGTAAAGATTTCTCTGTAGCTGTCATACCAATTATTGCTAAACTCCTATTATAAAAATGAGGGTATTTTTGTGTTCCTAATACATACAAACCTTCAAAGAAGTAAACTAAAAACATCTTGTCACACTGGTAACTTCCCACTAAAGCTGTTCATGGTGGTAAACTTTTTAGGCTCCAATATCTGGCTTTTCTTCACTTGTGTTCCAGCTATTTGTGAGGAAATATGTGTGTAAATCCAATATGAGACAGCCAGTAAGGAGATACAAATACTACTTCAAGCTTCTGCTTGTGCAACTCTTAAGTGACTGTGTTACAACAGAGTTATCTGAACATTGTGCTGTCCAGACCACATTATGCTAATGATTAGAGATCATAAAATAGCTCTAATCATTAAATTATTGGACACTAATAAGCTGTAAAATACATCTATAAGCAAATATGTTCAATTTAAATAAACTTTATCCATTAGCATTAAAATTCGACTTCTAAGATGACCACGATTAATTAAAAAAATAATAAGTGGTCCCCTGGTCAACTTTATATTTCAAGATGCTTGATATCTAGATAAGATACTTCAACCTACTCCTCTTACCACAATGTGAGTGAAGCTTGTCTCCTAGATGTTCAATAATTGAGGTTTGGAAACCAAAGCTAAAAACAGAAGGCTGGGCTGAGGACAGCCAATATTTTAATGCTGGCCCTCTAAAGTCAACAAGGAACCAGGCCATGAGGGAACCTTTCCAGAAGATCCTACAACTCTAGTGAGTATCCAGTCTCCCAAGCAGGCAGATCGTGGGACCTCAGAGAACAGGAGTCAACCGAAGTCCATTACAACTCATCTTGGCAGCTGACGCTGACAGCGGAGCCGAGAGGCTTTATACATGGTACCAAAAGTAACCCCCCAAAAGCTTTCTTTAATGGATCTAGATTGATGACAAGAGGTTAATTTTGATTAACACACATCTCTCTTTAACTTGTTCATTAAAAATAATACCATAGTAATAAAGCCTAGATATATAAAAGGGACTCCAGTCACTGATCCTCACAGGCAATTTTCAGCCCTGTCTGTAGCTCAACACTTATGCTCCAATGAGGCTAGAAAGCTACAGTAGAGCTAAGCAGAAGTCTTTAAATTCCTGCACTGAAATTGTCCTACAGATCCACCAAGCTCTCCACCTTCTCACACTTAAGATTTGAGAGACTTGTGACAAAGAAATAGCAGACTTAGAGATAGCCGCAATCAGGACAGAGGTCTAGAGACCAACTGGTTACAATTTCTACTCCCGGCCCTCAAGAGCAGTATCTGGATGTGGCTCTCTTCCCAACTCTGCCTTCCATTCCGGTTCTCATACCTTGATTGCATGTACTTTAATCTGTTGATTAAAAAAATTATTCTTGCTGAGAAGTTGCTAAATTCGAAGTGATCATGCTTATGAAACCAATGAAAGCATGCTGAACTCCTCTTACCAGAATACAGTAGCTCAATCTTGTAAAAGGAGTTCAAGTTCATAACTGCTATAGCCCAGTGTAACTTTTTCCCAAAGGCCCTTGAATTAGCTGTCTGGAGAAGGGCCCTGACGAGGACCCTTGTCAGTTTGAAGCAGACATATTGAAACTATGTTCATGGTGCTCTAACCATGGTAAGGGACCCCTCTTCAGAATGGGGAATATTATATACAGTTAGGTAAGATAGAAATAAATATACAGGCAGAGAAGAACTGGGCTGTCAAGAAAATCAGCAGAAAAAATAAAGACATCAGATTTGAAGGCCTAACTGAAGAAGTCAGCACCTTAAGATAAAGTCACAGTGGGCAGATACTTGGTGGCAATCCACTTAGAATCCCTCCTGCTCTCAGGAGGTATCTCTCAATAAACCCTTTCTAATATGAAAAAAAAAAATACACTTGCCAAGAGACTCAAAGGAAAAAATGATCAAAGACCTAGTGGAAGATATTACTATGCATTGTACTTAAGACTTATTAAAACAGAATCCTTGCTCCTTTGTCATATTGATGTTAATTTTTACAGAAAAGATTTAATAATTGGAGACTTTGAAGACAAATAAGGGTACTTGGTGTCCTGGCCTTCAGATATTTTATCTTATCTCAGTAATGAACTCTTCTTATATTCTCTTTCCAGAGAATATCTCCAGAGTTCTCATAACCTGAATCATACTTAGCATCCATGTATTTTGAGGGAGAAATCCAATTAAAATTTACCACAAAATAAAGTGGGATGTGAGAATGTACAGATACTCTAGCCTCCTTTCTTATTCTATGTCAGACTTTTATACCTTGATACACAGTTTGTATGGGTGAGCCATAAATCTAGTGCCTGGAATTCTCAGTTCTAGAAATATCCTTTCCACATAGTTATTTACAGACTAAAGAGGAAGCCATTCCATTAACTAGTATGACTGTCTTCATTCTACAAAAACCTGGGAACCATTAAGCTAGGTAACTGGCAATTTAACAAGCAGATTCCCAGGCCGAGCGGTGGAGGCTCACGCCTGTAATCCCAACACTCGGGAGGCAGAGGCAGGAGGATTGCCATGAGTTTGAGACTAGCTGGGCTACATAGTGAATCAGGACCAACCTGAACTATAAAGCAAGACCATGTGTCAAAAACCTGAAAAAAAAAAGATTCCAAAGTGTGTACTAAGAGGCCAAAACTTCAAGTTTGTGCCAAAGTGTAATGCTGAAAAGTTGAACTCAATGATACTTTTTGTTTGTTTTTATTCCACTTATCCACAAACTACATTGTTTAAATGTTTAAGTCCTTAAGACTAGGGGATATTTATTAAGTTTTTAATCACTTTTTCTTTTTTTTTTTTTTTTTTTAAGGTTTTTTGAGACAGGGTCTCGCTTTGTGGTTAAGGCTGGCCCTGAGCTCAGCCTCCAACTCACATCACAGCAATCCTCCTGCCTCTGCCTCCCGAGTGCTGGGATTACAGGCGTGAGCCACCACGTCCAGCACTGTGGTATGTGGCACTGGTTGCTGCTGGGCGTGAGTCTCCACTCCCAGTATAGGTATGTGGTTACCGGGGATCGAACCCGGGTCCTTGCGCTTGCAAGACAGGCTCCGGAACCACTGAGCTATATCCCCGGCTCCCTTTAATCACTTTTTCTGATCTCATTAGTTATACTATATGAACAAAAGCAAATAGACTCATTTATAGTGTCTAGAGTAAGACAATGCATTAAACTTTTATTTACAGGTGGCCTTTGATTATACATTATTAGAATTTTATAGTTAGAATTATTGCATTAACTATTTTTTGCCCAAATAACTTTTTTTGCACTAATTTCAGCTCCTACGTGTATGGCTCAAGTCTCACTGTAGGACACACCTTGAGAAATCTGCAGTCTAGGATGCAATTACTAAAATAGTGCATGAGGTTTCTAGATGAAAACGGAGGGGATGATACTAAGAAAAATACAGGACAAAATAAAAAGTATCAACATGTTAAGATTTTATATATAGCAGTTTTATATATGTGTGTGTGCACACATATAAATAATAGAGAACTTCAACTGGGTACTCATTTGTCTTAAAGTGGCCAAGTATCTACACACTCAATTTTGATTTTACAAAATCCTGTATAAAGTACTAAAAATATATGCAGAGAAGTGTATCTAAAAGGTGAGGCTCAATTGTGAATTTCAAGAAAGTTTCATATACACGCTTAGGAGATAGTGTTCTCACTACAGATGTCACCTGCTCTGGATTCCGAGCTGCTTGAAAGGAGCCCTGTTTAACTGATCTTTATTCGACATACTCAGCACAGTGCTGCTGCCTCTCACTAGACACTCAAGAGTTCTGTGTTGAACCAACTTGCTTTAGTGCTAATTGTGTACAGTGCCTACTTGTATTAGTGCCAGATATCCAAAGCCACCGTCACTGTATAACAAGTTAAAGTACTTTTCAGTGGCTGCAGTTTTTTGTTTCTCTTCACCATAGAGAAAGCATTCCTCTCTAAGCATCATGTATGACACCAACCGAGATTAAACGGCTCACATCATCCACACAGAAAACAAAGTTTGCCCAAGTACCGGAACTGAGCTGGTCATTATTCTACTTTTTATATGTCTCCCATTTCATTGTCGAGTCATGGAAATGACAGAATAGATGGACGCGGCTTTTACACATGTACAAAACAACTCCATTGCAATGAGTTCCAGTACTTCTGCCTCTTTTGTGTGAGTCTAGCTACAGAAAGCTTGAAGGAGCGGCCCCACAGTGGGCGAATGGAGAGGAAGCAGACAATTAGGAAAGCTGAGTCACGAGGCTTCCCCTTGAGGCAGTCCTAGCGCTCCCGCTTGAGGTTTTACACAGTCCGCCCACTAAGTTGGCAACATCCCAGGTCCAAGAACCAACAGGTCACTCAGTGCATCCAGAGGCTGCTCAAGCAAGGAAGGAGGCAGCTCCTTCGCTTTTCTGACCACTATCAAAAGAATAAATTATGAAACAATGAACCGTTGTCTTGAGTTTGGAATATGTGAAGCACTGCACAGTAGTATTCCCAAACGGAACAACTATTTTAATGACATATGTGTAGACCTCAGAAGCATTCATCCAATTTGTAATTACTTAACCCACTTTCTACCAAGTGCAGATTGTCAATTTCAAGAAAATTGCGAAGTTGCTTACAAAAAGGGTCTTAAAAACTGTCTCTTTGTGGTCCTGTGATAAGATTTTTTCTTTGAATATCAAAGACTTGCCAAATAATTACAGATTTTTTTTAAAAAGCAAGCAGATTTGCACAACAAAGAACAGAAATTCCCTATAAACACAACTATTTTGAGCACTTATGGTGCTCTGATCCAACCCTGTGACATTTTTCCTCAGTTGTAAAGTTTTATAATTAATCACATCCTTGATATATCATCTCTACTACTGAGCAGTCTTCCTGATATTGCTGATTTGAGCAATTTCTGTCAGTGAAACATGAGCAAAATTTGTTGCTCTGTTTCTGAAGTTTCATCTGCATTCTGCAGCCTACAAAAACAGATGACGAATGTAACTTGTTACTAAGTTTGCAGTTAGCAGTTTCTCACAACTAAAAACCACTGGTTAGAACAAGTGGTTTCAAATTCAGATTAATATATGGCTGTTTAAGCCACAAAGGAAATAAAGAAGTCTACTCAGGGTATTCTTGAAGTCAGCAGAGCCACATGCTTCCAATCAGTGATCCTGTACAGGAAAACATTTTCTGAGAGTTACATTTATAGATTTATTTTTAAACTTCCTTCATGTCTTGCTATGAGAAGAAAAACATCCATAGAAAGTACAATCCTGCAAAAGAGAAAATAGCAAGAAAGCTGTGAGGCTGACACACATTGTTTTGACCTTCTGAGGCTTCCTTTAAGGTAGTGATTAGCAATACTGTGTTACATATGTTCTGGCAAAGCAGGGTATAAAAAAAATGTGTGTTCAGAAAACATACCTCACAAGAAAGCAAAAAGGCTGTGTGTGTCTCTGTGTATGTACATATAGTGAAAAGACATTGCAACATGTTGATAAAATTGTAAATGAGGGAATTCTGGGAATCAAAAGTTATTAAGAAAATATCAATCACTGTATTTCCTTTTCCTCAGAATATACTCACATAATACAAATAAGGGTGCCACACTGGGTGCCAGATGTGGGAGACAGAGTAGGGGGAGTCCTCAGCAAAAGGATCAACAAACAACCAACACAAAATTGGAACCTTGAGGAAAAGGTTTAGCCCGGGCTACTCAACTCTTCCTACTCTGAGCAGCAGCAGCAGTAGAAGCCAAATACTGCACAAGCAGAAAAGGGCAATCCCTTGAGCTATCCACACCTTCATTTGGTACCACGCCTCCACACCCATAATCCTAGCATGCATGAAACAGGGCAGTCCCAAACCTTCACCCCCATAATCCTGACATGTATAAAACAAAGTGGTCATCCACAATAATCCCTGTAGTTTAGATCCCATACAGCAGGACAGACATCCTTAATCCCAGTAAGTCCAATAGTCCTAGTGCAGTAATCCTTATAGTTTAAAATCCCACAGGGTGGGGCAATTGTCCACAATAATCCCAGTAGTTGATTCGAAGTTTTCAACAAATCACCATTGTTTGGGAGCCTATTCTATATGATGAATTAGTCTAGACATCACAAACAGAGGAGAGAAGGAACTAGGGACAGGCCTTCAAGGAGTTTATCTCTTAGGCCAAAAAGACCAATTTGTAGAAAATTACACCCTATAAGGCAGACTGTAAATGATTGAGAAGAGGCAAAGACAATCAGATGTATGTATCAGAGGTTAACTTTGGGTCAGGGAGTGACTGTGGTCTTTGACATTCATAAG
>PVIR01037583.1:0-15052 GCA_004026965.1 Petromus typicus | reverse complement strand
TATGTTATATATTGTGAAATAGAAAATGCTCAATGTAAAATAAGGTGAAAGGGGACAATGTTCAGATTGTAACAAAAAAGTAAGGAAACAAATTTTATGTATATGGGGGGGTGGTAGGGTGGGTAGGGCTATGGGAAAAAATGAGAATTAAGTTGTGTCTTATACTGGTACAAATCCCCATTATGGAGTGCAATCATGAGGTGTATATTTAGTGTACCAATAAAGATAATTTAAAAAAAAGATATTCATCTCAGATAAAATCCAAGTAGAAAGTGCTGGCTGAATCTTGCCTAGTAAAGCTTAGAGAGCCCAATAAAATTGGAATATTTGATTATTTTAAAATTATTGTATTAATAGCAAATATTTGGAATGCACTTATATTTCAAAATTGACTGTTTATATAAATTTCAAATTTAATCAATTATCCTTTATTTCTACTTGGTAAATCCAGAAACCCTAAGTTACACTGTGACTACAGTTGTTAGGAAGGAGTTCGCCTTGTAAGGAAATGGAGAAGGAATGAAACTACAGGACAGGGTGTTTAGCTCAGTGGTCCCAGCATCTTCCTTGCAAGGGCCCAGGTTCGATCCCTGGTAAGCACATACAACACAGCTGGGAGGGGAGACTCAGGTTCATTAGCAATCAGTATCATACACCACAATGCCAGGTGTGGTGGCTCACACCTATAATCCCAGCACTTGGGAAGCAGAGGCAGGAGGATTGCTGAGTTTGAGGCTGAATTCAGGACAAGCCTGAACTATAAAGTGAAACTGAGTCTTAAAAAAATAATAATAAAAAAAAGAATGAAGCTACAAGAACTGCCCACATCTTGGCACTTGACAAACACTGACTGAATCTAATCTCTCTTTCTCTTAGAATAAATAAGTTTTAAAAACCCAACAGAAACAATATGAGACTTATCAAAAGTTTAGAGACGGGAAGAAAGAAATTATGAAAATTCATACAATAGAACTTTGAACATATTTTCTTACAGGAAACAGGAAAGTTTAGAAAATAGACTGCTCAAGAAGTCTTGAGGAGCAACAAACAATGTAAAGGAAACTAGGATTAGAGATCCCATTTGACTGTGATGTCAAGAAAGAATTAAAAAATTCATATCACAGCAACATATGTGCACCCATATTTATAGCAGCTCAGTTTGTGATAGCTAATCTTGGAAACAAGCTAAATGTCCATCAGCTAGAGACTGGATAAAGAAGAGGTGGTTTTTCTACAGAATGGAGTGTTACTCTGCCATGAAGAATGACAAGTTTGAGTCATTCAGACTCAAATGGATGTACCTTCAGGACATAAGTGAAATAAATGGGTCACAGATGTGTAAATACCGTATCTTTTTTTTTTTTTTTGAGATGGTCTCACTTTGTGGTTCAGGCTGGTCCTGAGCTCAGCCTCAAACTCACATCACAGCACTCCTCCTGCCTCTGCCTCCCGAGTGCTGGGATTATAGGCGTGAGCCACCATGCCCAATACTGTGGTATGTGGTACTGGTTGCTGCTGGGTGTGAGTCTCCACACCCAGTATGGTATGTGGTTACCAGGGATCGAACCCAGTTCCTTGTGCTTGCAAGACAGGTGCCGGAACCACTGAGCTAACTCCCCGGCCCCAAATACCATATTTTTTCTGTGATATGAGAAACTGAAAATGTAAATGAGTTCTGAAATGTAGGTTAGATACTATACAGTATGAACTACACAAAGGGAAAAGGGGTAAGGGTAAGTAATGAAGGGAGAGAAAAAACTGTGATGTAATAAAAAATCCTCATAAGTGAAATAAATAGGGCACAGATAGGTACATATCGCATCTTTTCTCTGGTATGAGAAAATGAAGATGTAAATGAGTCCTAGAATTGTATGTTATATATTGTGAAATAGAAAATGCTCAAAGTAAAATAGGATGAAGGGGGGAAAATGATGAGATTGTAACAAAAAAAGTAAGGAAACAAATTTTATGTATATGGGGTGACAGTGGGGTGGGTAGGGCTATGGGAAAAACTGAGAATTAAATTGTGTCTTATACTGGTACAAATCCCCATTATGGAGTGCAATCATGATGCATATATGTAATGTACCAATAAAGATTAAATTTTTTTTTAAAAAAGGGAAACAAAGCTTCTGTATATAGGGGCTGGGGGTTGTAGAGTGAGTAGGGAAATGGGAAAAATGAGAAGCAAGTCATGTCATACTGGTACAAATTGTCAATGTTAAATGTGATCATAATATGTATATAAAATATACCTATTTCACAATAAAGAAAAATATTGAGGCTCCCCCATAAAATAAACAAAATAAAGTTAACAAAATGAAATACGTTTGAGAGGTGGTAGATCTACTGTTCACATTTTACTCTTTGGAATTCTGTCTTGACTACTTTTTCTTCTGAGATTGCTTCTTATATTTCATTTCATTAACTTTATCGGCATCCAGCTTTAAAACAGTATTTTAACAATCCTGTTACACCAACGCCGTGACTTTGTTTCCTTGTTGACCTGCTTCCCCACTCACCATCAGCCCTTTCTGCCACAATTCCCCGGGTTTGAGCCTTTAAGTCTGATGACTCTTCTCAGCATTTAGAATACACGTGGTTCTTCAGCTGACCCTGCAAAAGGAGTGCGTGCTGGTCCACTACTGGAGCACTCTTCTAGCATGGAGTGACTGAAAGTTGTTGGACTAACATATTGACTGCCATTGTCAGTTAAAATTCTGGACATGAAAGAGATATAATACATAAAAGTAGAATTTCATAGATACAGCTTGGTGTGCTAAATCCCAAATTATACTTTAAGTCTGAGAAGCGGAAAGTAGAAATGAATCTCTACTTGATAGCCCCCTAAAATGTTAGGTGCTGGAGAAATCAGTGTCTAATTTTATTTCTAACTGCGATTTAACAAGACAGGAGTTGAGGAGTGCTGATCCAATCCACCACAACCTCAGTGCTCACCAGAACAGTATCTCCTCCAGCCAGAGTGGAGTTTGGGGTATATAGTGACAGTGGTTTGTATTTAGGAAATCTTCCTTAACACAGATCTTTTTCATTTACTATTCCCTCTGGAAGTAATGCCTTTCCTCGATCATGCACTCCAGGTACTGAGCTATTACTTATTTCAGTGAACAGTTAATTTCTCAGGTGATTTTTCCAAGACTGTCACATCTAAGTCAGCTCTCTTTGTCATCTGTCTGAATACCACATTCTTTCTTTGGAGAATTTATCTGCACACAATCATAGTTTAATTAATGCAATTACTTGATTAATATCTATTTTCACTAGTTATCTGCTGCCTTGCCCCAGCAGGGACAACAGATACTTTTTTTTCTTCTTTATTTTGATGCCTAGAGCTTAGTATATCATCTGCCACATAGGAATTAATTAGTGTTTGTTGAGTAAATTAATAGAAAATATAACACAAATAATCCATACTCCAAATTTTAGAAAACAAAAAATAAACTCCAGAGAAGCACTGAAAAAAATCACAAGTGTAGGTAATGAGGAGGAAGGAAACATAACAGTTGTAATATTAGAGATATGGAGGAAAAACTGAGTCAACTAATGTAAAAGATCCTAGAATACTGGGAAAAACAAATTTTCAGCATCAACAAGATGCTGTGTTCAAGAGACAACTTCAAATAAAATACAGTGTTGAGCTCTGAAGATACACTAGGAAAATGGAAAGTAAGTAAAAGTAAAGCTAGAATGATAGTTTCAGAAATAAAAGAATTGAAATTTCTCTTTAAGAATTTTAAGTAAAAAAGAAGATAAATGGGATGATTTCATTTTTTAAAGAATATTTTAATCCATTTTTCAGGTGTTGGTCATAAAGGAAAAGGGCTGCTGAAAGTTTAAATAAAGTAAGTCTTAAGATGGATTATATGTGCACATATATAAGTTGGTTATACATTTTATAATATATAAAGGTATTGACTAGAGAAAATATACTTAGTTCAAATGGATAATGGAATGATATGAAAATATTAACTGATACATAAATGCACACAAAAAATGAATTATTTTAATAGCCATATAGTATAGAAGTTACATTTTCTGTTTGTATACCAAATAATTAGAAATCTTATGCAAATATAATTTTTAAACATTCCTCAGGATTCAAATTTAAAAATCATTGTCCTAAATTAATATTGAAACAAACTTGATAAGCTATAAACTATTTTTGAAGCATTTGAAATAAGAACATTCAAAGAACAATAAACGAAGCCCAAGTTGTTTTCAAAAAGAAGTACAAAGTACTGTTTTTTTCTTAAACAACAAATGATTGAACAATGTAGCAATTCAAAAGAGAATTCAATGACAATAAGCAGAAAATACTGATTTTAATATTTAAAATAATATACAAATTGAATCCCTAATTTATTTATTTATTTATTTTTCTTCCTTCTTTCCTTTCTTTTCTTCCTTTCTCTCTCTCTCTCTCTCTCTTTTCTGAAAAAAATATGAAGGAGTCAATAAACCTATATGATCAATATGTATCAGGGATTGTGTCTAAATGTCCCTCCACAGCCTCATGAACTCTTAGGTGGTATTCTTCCAGAGATGGATGAATCGAGAGTGTGTGATTCTAGAATTAGATGTATGATTCTGTGATCAAGGTTGTATGATTACTAATTAATCCACTGATTGGTTTGGTATAGTTCTGAAGGTATATAACAGAAAGGCCTAAACTAGGCATCAGGGCTACCCACCCCAAAAGCATGTGGCCGGATATTATATAAGGGATGGAAAGGTACCTGCTGCTTCACAAGGTAGTAAGCTTGCTGTCTCGCTGCCTTCTGCATGGGATGTACTGTTTCTTCTCTGCAGTGACCTTTACCATGCCAACCTGCCTTGAACCCAGCCAACTGTCGACTGGAACATCTACCAACTGTGAGCAAATAAATATTTCCTCCTTTAAATTTGGGTGTTGGACATCTTGTCTAAGCAAGGAGAAAAAAATATCTAAGTAAAAAGGGAAAAAATTAAATAGCCAAGCTTAGAAATTAAAATAAACCCTAGAAAAATCCTGCTTGCAGATTTTGGTATTTTTAAAAACTGTAGATGCATTCTACTTTATTAAAATTTGAGAACAGAAGAATGAAGAACTGAAAGGCACTGTGTAAGTTGATTAAAGAAACAAATTAAATAATAACCATCAGAGATTTAAAAATTTACTAAATAGTGAAATTGTCTACAAAACAATATTTATTAATGAATTATCTGATTATTCCAAAGAATAATTCTCATTTTTTGTGGGTTATTCTCAGGTAGATAACAAATTGAATAATAAACATTGCCTAAACTAAGTAGTTTAAAATTGTGAGTAAATATTACTGTAAGAGATGATACATGAAAAACTAATAAATAAACCAGGATCCTATTCAACCTTCTTCTTAGGTGTACAAATTCAGGTAACCATTAACAATGACTGTACCAAGATTAAAGATCAGAGAAGGGCAAAAAGTGAAGGATGCACTCAATGTTTAATATATTTTCAGGTACTGAGGAAACTGGACACATCTTCAGAAAGGAGATGAGAATTCACTGTCTACTCGGCAGGAATTGGCTTCAAAATTCTCAGAGGTGGTCTATATAATTTTTTTTTAAGACAGGGTCTTGCTTTTGTAGTCCAGGCTGGCCTTGAGTTTACTATGTAGCCCAGCCAAGCCTTGAACTCACAGTAATCCTCTTGCTTCTGCCTGTGGAGTGCTGGGATTACAGGCACGAGCCACCACACCCAGCACTGTTGTATGTGTTTACTGGGGATCGAATTTGGGACATTGCACTTCCAATGCAGATACCTGGAACCACTGAGCTAAATCTCTGGCCTTGTCTGTATAATCTTATTGATGACTTCATCTTGTTTTTGCACAGATGAGAAATTAGGCCCAGAGCTCTTAGGTAACTTCCACACAGATCACAAAAGTAGTAAAGAACGGAGCTGAGATGCAAAGAAGACAGGTTTGCGTACTCTAAAGCTTTTTAGGAGGTTGACAAGACATCAAAGTTGACTAAAGGACAGATGGAGAAGGGAGGACCTTATAGCAGAAACACTATGTAAATGGAAAGACAAGATGACATCCCTGGAGAAATATTCATGGACTCGTCATTCTTTGCAGGTGGGGATCTTCTAAAGTTTCATACTTCCTCTTCCAAGGCTAAGCCAGTTTCCTGTAAAGGTTGTCAAATTGTATTGTTTAAATAGCTAAAACTTGATATCCCACTGTCTCCTGGTAATAACACTAAGTCAACTGCTGTCTTAGAAGATGAAGTTTGAAATTTTGAATTCTTATGAAAACCATGCAACTCCTATTTTCCCCAGGTCTTATGCCAATAATCATCCCCTACAGTGTAGTCATTTTGTGAGAATCAATGAGATGGCAGACTTTGTAAATGGTACCTCGACTTGAGAAATCTAGCAAGTTTATCCTGAGCTTCTGGTGTCAGTCTCTGCAATAATTTGTAGGTTCTTTGAGGATTAATCTGCAAGTCTTGAAATATCTGGCATGGCTAACAAAAAGTTCCTGATCATTTTTGCAAAGTACATAATTATAAATCTATACTTTGTTGAACATTTTCATTCATTTAGGATTGTGCTAAGTATCTCATTTTATTTATATAAATGAATCTTCATAACAATCCTGAATGGTAGGCAAACAATTCATTAAAACTGTTCATAACCAGTGTAATAATTTTGTCCTTCCAGGGATGTGGTAGGAGTGCCTTTCCTTACCCCTCACTGAAGTTTATACTCAGACTCATGACACTTTTGCCAATGTAATGTGAGGTGAAGAAACATCTCATGTTGGGGCAAATGGTTTCTAAGATTTAATACATCCTTTTCTTTGCTGCCTCATCAGTTACGATAACATGTTATGGTAGAACTACTCTCAGATTGGATCCCCAAGTCATGTTGTGACCTCATTTGATCTGAATTAACCTAATAATAAGACAGAATTAAACTTTCTTTTGTTAAAAACTTGTGGAAGATTGTCTAAAGATAGAAACATTAATATATTCCTTGCTTGTGTTTTTCCCACTTTGTGATCTTGATGCTTTCCCATTTACAAGCAGAGTCCTTATTCTCTCTCCTAGAACCTTAAGCAGCCTACGTGCAAGATCAAATTGACACTGTTTGACTCCTGAGTTGAAATGATGAGATTCAGTACAGATCCTATTGGTTCATCTTGAGATTCTTGCCCATGGAGTCCAGACTCTACACTAGGAAGCCAACTTGATCCACACAGATGCCATGTGCGGCAGCCTCCTCTTCAGTGGACATCTCAGCTAACAGCCATCACAAACCCCAGACACATACCTGTGGGACCCATTTTAGGAGATAGTCAGCAAAAGTAGAGCCAGCCCTGATAATGACACCTGGGGGGAAGACAAGTTGTCTTCACAAGCTCTGCTCAAGTTGCAGGCAGAAGAAAATTACAGTTTTTTAAGCCACTACATTCTGGGGGAGTTAATTAGAGAGCCATAGACAACTAATATAAATCCACTCAAACTTTGGAGGTTTGTATTACAGCATAACTTACAGATTTTGAGAGATACAACAAAAGTCTTGTTTTCCTCATTTTACAAGTGGGGACAAAGAAGTATAATGAGGTAAAATAATTAGCTCAAATTTATAATTTTGATTCAGAGACACATCAGTATTAGAAAAAAGATAGAAGGGAATTAACATAGACCCACACAACATTATATTGTACATGAATTCTATTATACTCTTTTAAATAATAACAAGTTAATTCTCAAAACAAACAAAAAAACATGATGAAGGTGTGGGTGTTCTATTTTACAGATTATTAACTCCTCAGAGATAGATGATAACTTCTCATGCCTTCCTCTTCATCTCCAGAATTAAGTACAATTTCTAACACACATTTAAACTTCTATTAATGTTTGATAGGTTAAATTAAATTGAACTGAGCAGACTGAAAGACAAGAAGGGCTTTGAAACTGCCCAGGAATGCACAGCTCTTAAGTGACTAAACTCAAATATCATAGTTAAATTCCAGTTTGATTCATCCCCAAAGCCTGGGTAATTTTTTCCTCCATCACTGTTTTGATAAGGGAATAGACTTCTTTTCCCATGCGTGTTGACAAAGTTCTAGTTGGGCATGATGTAGATATGGAGACTCTCACAAAGTCATAGCAACATGGGCAATGGTCCGTAGGGAGAAGCAGACATCTAGATATTTCCAAATGGCTTTAGGTTCTAGACAAGTCTTTGTCCAATAATCAACAGTTGGACACAAAATCCTAACACAACCTTTCAAGCCAAAAACCCAATAATTTACACTAATATGTTAAGGGATGAAATATATCCATGAACTGAACAAAAACATCTACCTTCTGCCTTTCAGCAGGTTGTAGAATGGTCAGTCTACCAGGATTCTGAGTATATTAAATGTAGAATACCTTTACTTCATCTAAAATTAAAACTTAATCATTGTAGAGAATTTGGAAAAGCCTGGATTGCCTAGTGATTAATTTTTCCCATTTATGTAATCAATATGGTAAATTACTCTAATTTTCCATGTTAAACCAATGTTGAATTCCTGAAATAAGTCCAACTAAGTGATGATGAATTACTTGCTTTACAAATCACTCGATTCTATCTGTCAATATTTTGCTTAAGATCTCCTGCTATTACATTTATGAGAAAAATTAACTTATACATTTATTTTATTACAATATTTTTTTTTTTTTTTTGAGACAGGGTCTCGCTTTGTGGTTCAGGCTGGCCCTGAGCTCAGCTTCCAACTCACATCACAGCAATCCTCCTGCCTCTGCCTCCCGAGTGCTGGGATTACAGGCGTGAGCCACCACACCCGGCACTGTGATATGTGGTACTGGTTGCTGCTGGGTGTGGGTTTCCACACCCAGTATTGTTATGTGGTTACCGGGGAATTGAACCCGGGTCCTTGCGCTTGCAAGACAGGCGCTGGAACCACTGAGCTAACTCCCCGGCCCTATTATAATATTCTTTTGGTAAGATAAAGTATATAAAAATACTTTGTCTTTCACTATTCATTGGAAGATTTTGTGGTGTCTGTGCTATTTTTTCTTAAATGATGTAAGATTTCATGTGTGAGGTCATCTGGGCCTACTTATTGACTTCTCAATTTTTCTATTTTTTCTATCAGTTACTAATAAGTACATGTTAAAATTCCCAAAATTAGAGAATTCTATTTTGTTTAGTTTTGTTAGGTATTACTTTGTATATCTAGATTTTCTATTATTAGGTGCATATAAATTGAAATCACTGTATCTTCTTTGTACATATACTTTCTTTAAATTTTTAGTGGTCCTCCAGTAGCTTTTGATATGTGTCATTACTTGTCAATGTTTCCTTTAAATTAACTTTTATCAATTCCTAAACAACACAAAGATTGAATGAGACAAGCAATGTGAGATCAGACTTAATTCACTCCTATTCACCCTTCATATTATTGTCATATCATCTTTGACCTCTCTTCATTCTTTCTGGAATTAATTCCTTCCATCTAAAATAACATTTCCTCTGCCTATGGAACTCTGAATAATATTTCGTACAATTTGAATGGTGATGAATTCTTTCAATTTTGTTTTGCTTTGAAATATCTTTATCTTACCTAAATTTTGAGGGGTATTTTTACTGGACATAAAATTTTAGGCTGGTTGTTATCTTTCAAGCCATTAAAAATTTATTTCATTGTCTCCTGATTTCCATCATTTCCAGTGAAGTCAGTAATAAACTTTATGATTGCTCCTTTGAGAGTAAATAGTAGACCAAAACTCAGTTGATTTTCATTTTCTATTTGCCTTTGATTTCCAACAGTTTTATGACATGCTTAAATATATTTTGTTTATATTCATCCTGCTTCAATTTAGTAGAGTCTCTTTAGACTGACTTGCTATCATTTGTCCGTTTAGAGAAATTGTTATCTGACGTCTCTTTGTGTGTTTTCTTTCTGTTATTTTTTCTTTCCCTTTGTTTTGGGATTCCATGTGCATGTATGCTAAAGATTTTTCAGTATTTCCTAAGGTATTTTTATGCTCTTTACTGTGATTTTTCTTTCTCTCTATGCACCAATTTGTTTTTTTGTTTGTTTGTTTGTTTTTTGTTTTTTTGTTTTTTTTTTGCGAGACAGGGTCTTGCTTTGTGGTTCAGGCTGGCCCTGAGCTCAGCCTCAAACTCACATCACAGCAATCCTCCTGCCTCTGCCTCCCGAGTGCTGGGATTACAGGTGTGAGCCACCATGCCCGGCACTGTGGTATGTGGTACTGGTTGCTGCTGGGCATGAATCTCCATACCCAGTATAGGTATGTGGTTACCGGGGATCGAACCCGGGTCCTTGCGCTTGCAAGACAGGCGCCGGAACCATTGAGCTAAACCCCCGGCCGCAACAACTTGTTTATTTTATACTGATCTGTAGATCATTTATTTCTGTCTCCACTGCTATACCTCACATTCTGTTAAAACAATCTTTTTTTTTTTTTAGGTTTTTTTTTTGAGACAGGGTCTCGCTTTGTGGTTCAGACTGGCCCTGAGCTCAGCCTCAAACTCACATCACAATCCTCCTGCCTCTGCCTCCCGAGTGCTGGGATTACAGGCGTGAGCCACCACGCCCAACACTGTGGTATGTGGTACTGGTTGCTGCTGGGTGTGGGTCTCCAGACCCAGTATTGTTATGTGGTTACCGGGGAATCGAACCCGGGTCCTTGCGCTTGCAAGACAGGCGCCGGAACCACTGAGCTAACTCCCCGGTCCTAAAACAATCTTTTATAAATTTTCAGCCTTTGGATATTTATTTGTCTTTACCAAGTCCAGTCCTTTGCTAGAATGTTTTACCTTTTAGCCAACTTTTTAAAGAATGGAGTAAGGAAACAAATTTTATATATATGGGGGGGTGGTAGGGTGGGTGGGGCTATGGGAAAAAATGAGAATTAAGTTGTGTCTTATACTGGTACAAATCCCCATTATGGAGTGCAATCATGATGTGTATATTTAATGTACCAATAAAGATAATTAAAAAAAAATGGTAAGCACACTTATTTTGAAGTCATTTCAATTGTGTTATTAACTTTAATATTTCTACTACTGTCTGTCTTTTTCTTTGGGTGAGTTGTATCTGTTTTCTGGAATATTTAGTATTTTTATATTGAATGTTGGACATTTTGGTTGCACAAATTATGTAAACACTGCATGACCTTACTTTCCTCTAAAGGCGATATAACTCTCATTTTTGAGCAGAGGATGATTGTGTTGGTCCAATTAGAGATTAAAAATAATTTGAGGCTATTGGTTTCCTAGGACCCTTTATCCTTAAAGTTTGATAATCATTTTATCAGCCTTATGAGATTAATGGAAAGTGGCTGAGTTTCTAGCCCCTTCAAACTCTTTCAAACGTATATACATCACATTGATGTTGGCAAGTGACTCTGGAAGAAATGTGCTCAGAATGTTGCATCCAGTTTTGTTTTTTATCCTACCACAATCTTGAGCCTTCAAAATACTGGCTGCATTAGTAAGCTTCAATTTTAATTTTATTTCTCTATGCCATTAATACTGCCATAATATTTATCCTTCCATCTTCTTTTTAATCTTCCTTTTTTATAGGAAATGGAGAAAATAGTCCAATGGTCAAGAAAGTGGTGGAAAATGTACATATCTTTTACTTCAGTACGTTTTCTCTATCTTTTTAAAATCTCTCTCTCTCTCTCTCTCTCTCTCTCTCTCTCTCTCTGGAGGGTCCTGAATGTATATATATATATACCTGACATGTATATATGTGTTACTCAACAACTACAAGCCTTACTTGTGTAAGGCTTGCCCTTCATATCCAGCAGTACAAGTCTAGCCTTTAACCTTATAATAGACATTTTATACCAAATTATATATGAGGAGCATTTTTTCTATCTCATTGAAAACAATTTTAAGTGCAACATTTAGGGGCTATCTAACACACCACTGAAATGAACGTATCACAGGTGGGCACATTAATTCCCTGATATTGGGGATCTTCATGCTACTTCCAAGTTCTCTTTGTTTCAAGTAACAGAAATACTTCAGATATGTTTATCCTTAAGACATGCTTTTCATGTTTTGTGTGTAGAAGACTGCATCTGGTGTGTGCTATAAATGTGTATGTATGAGGAACTGCTAAAACTGATATGCCAATCAAGCAAATGAAAAATTTATATAAGATAAGCAAATGCTACATGACTTTTTGGAATATTAATCTATTTTCAGATGAAATGAATAGACTTACTATGAGTAAGAGTTATGAGTTTAAATCTGAATTGTATCACTTTCCTAGCTTATAAACTGTGATGGAATTAATACCCACTCTGAGGCTGTGTGATGATTTCCTAAAAACAAATACTACAATAGTGCCAGGCAGAGTTGTTTTTATAACAACAATTACCTTTTTTATATGTCTGTATATATGAGAAGCTCGCTAAAGACGAGGTTCAAGCCTTCACTTAGTTACTCAGAAACTATTTGATGAATACTAATGTTATTTGGCTTTAGGGGAAAGCTATGGATGAGCTCAGTAAGTTCATTTATATACAGACAACATTGCAAAGAGGTAGAAACAGGCAATAAGTAAATGCATAGCATAATTTTAGGTAGTTGCTGGTACTGAGCAGAAAGTGTGATGATTCTGCTCATTTGAAATGGTTGTCAGCAAAAGTCTCTCTGAGGAGCTAATTTTGAGTTGAGATGTGGGAGTGAGTCACATGCAAGTGTAGATGTGGAGATCAGAGAAGCTTAATGGGTTTACCAAAAAGGTAGGAGACCAGTGAGGCGGGAATGGAGTGAGAAGCCTATGGGGAGAGAGGGCACAGATGAAACGGGCCAAGACAAGCAGCTCTGCTCTGTCTGTGTCTCATGATCCGCCACCACCGAGTTTGACCAAGGAAGGCACATACTTTTATTTTGTGCCTTTGAATATTCAGTTTGGCTGTTGTGTGAAAAAGCTCAGCACGGAAAATGGAAATAAGAGTTATTGCAGTCTTTTGTATTTTAAAACTCCAGGCTCAACACAATATCTATTGACAGGTAGATATGAACAATTAATTGTAGTTCTTATTCTTTTAAAGGAACATTTGGGCTAGGGGATGTACAATGGCAACATCTCTGTCTTTGAATTATGAATTCACCAGTGGGTACAGTGAGTACAGTGGTACCAGTGAGTACAGCACAAAGCAGAGACAACTAAAATACTTTTGTAGTTTACTGAGATTCATTCAACATCATTTTGAGTTTATAGGTAGACAATGCAATAGCAGAATTTTAAAATGATTTTTGAAAAAAATGAACATCAGTCAATAGCTATTGATTATAGCCTTAAAACTGACTTCTCAGTGAATGAACTACAACAAACAGCAATAGCTTTTCATTTTTGTGTTGTAGCAGGAAGAACTAGAGCTGGTAGAGAAATCCTGATCCAGATTTTTGTCTGTGAAAAGTATTAGAATACTTTTTATCATTGCAAACTTTTGTGGTCTTCTTACAAATACATTTTGTGATATAAAACAAGGGAATATTTATCAATAAATCTAGAAAATCTAGGAAACCATCTAGGTTGAATGAAACTCGACAGTCTGTTGAACTTAGGCTCTGACCAAATCACTAAATATTTCATCTCCAGAGAGGTTAAGCTGTATAACAAATGTAGCTATTGTTAAATAGATTTTATAAAATTCCTGAAGGGCTGGGGATTTATTTCAGTGGTTCCAGCGCTTGCCTTGAAAGCAAAAGGTCCCAGGTTTAATTCCCAGTAACCACACATGACAATGTCCAGTGTGGTGACTCACACCCACCAGCAATCAATACTACACAGAATGCTGGGTGTGGTAATTCACACCTGTAATTTCAGCACTTGGGAGGCAGAGGCAGGAGGATGGCTGAGTTCAGGACCAGCCTGAACTACAAAATGGTGCACTGTCTCAAAAGGAAAATGTGGTAGGTGTATGTAATGAGGGGAAAGAAAAAATTGTGGTGGTAATAAAAAATGGAAACAAAACTTATGTATAAAGAGGGTAAAGAGTTGTAGGGTGAATAGGGAAATGGGAAAAAATGAGAATCAGATCATGTCATAGGCTGGCACAAATTGTCAGTGTTGAGTATGATCATGATATGTATATAAAATGGAATTATTACGCAATTAAAAAATAAAAAAAATTTAAAAACAACTAAAAAGTACCTGAAGATTGAGAAATAGATATTCACATGTTTTAAGGAATGAAATGATCTATATTCAGGGTACTAGATATAATGTCCTATTATAATGTAAAGAATGGTTGTACAGTTAAACACAGATTCTGGAATTGACCTTGAGTACTTACTGAATAGACTGAGCACTTTCAGAGAGGATAGGTACTTTGTTATATGGAGGGCCTTATCTGAGCTCCTCCTATGTTTACTTTGGACTGTAGACGCTGCTCCTGCCTTCATACCCTATTTTACCCATTGACTAGTAATCCTCACACATACAGACTTCACGATTAACTTGTGAATGATTTCACAACATTCAGGAAATATATCCTATTATAATTTTGACTGACACTTCCTTAGTTCTTTGCACTAATTTAGAAGAACTTACAGTCTTAAAATGCTTAGGATAATATTCATATAAGAACACAATCTGCTTCTCTATTCAAATCTTAATTTATATTTCTCAGTATAGTATAGCTTTTTAAAAATTTTCTTTATTTTACTCCTAAACATTCCTCTAGTAGATAATTTTAAGGATACTTTGGCTCACAGTGAATTAAGTACTTTTTATATGTATATGTTTATAATTGATGATTTTTGGTATATGATTTTTAAATTTATCATATTTTAGCCATTTTCTCTAACTTTCTAATGAATCTTTCCTTTCAGTTAATAATCACACTATAACATAAAAAATAACCAATGTCTTCCTCCTTTGTGCTGTTCCATATTATGTTTGATCAACTGGAATTTCCAGAATAAAACAAAAAGGACAAAGGATTTGTCTAAGGAAGAGGTATACTTTTGCTTTGAGATTATTCAAGCAAGACAAGT
>PVIR01037582.1:0-15039 GCA_004026965.1 Petromus typicus | reverse complement strand
TCCTGCCTCTGCCTCCCGAGTGCTGGGATTACAGGCGTGAGCCACCACGCCCGGCACTGTGGTATGTGGTACTGGTTGCTGCTGGGTGTGGGTCTCCACACCCAGTATTGTTATGTGGTTACCGGGGAATCGAACCCGGGCCCTTGCGCTTGCAAGACAGGCGCCGGAACCACTGAGCTAACTCCCCGGCCCTACTATTATCTTTTTAAGCACCTCTACTTGACAATCTGGCTATAAGGTCCAGAAACAGTTATTCTCTCTTAAACCTCAGTAGTCCTGCACTTGCCTGGCAAGTGTAAGGCCCTGAGTTCAATCCCCAGTACTGTGAGGGAAAGAAAAAAAAAAGAGAAGGAGGAGGAGGAAGGGAAGAAAGAAGAAGAAACAGTAACATTTTCTCACATAAAAATGTTAGTACAAGTAATAGTTACTACTAGGTACTTACATTCTAACTGAAATACTTTTGTAGGCAAAAACTTCTCCATTTTAGTATTATTGGAAGACAAATCATCATGACACAAATGTGTATTTAGCTGTTCTAAGGTTTCTCTTGTTATTGGATTTAGTTCTGCTGTTTTCCATTGTGTTGTCTTTACGGAATTAACCTCAAGCCTTCTTTCTTCCATAGAAAATATCTTTTTCAGCTCTGTAACTGAACACTGGCTATTGAACTCTTGAATTCTTCGCACTTAGGAAAAAAATCCAACAAACAAATATAAATAGTTTACAGGGCAAAATAAATAAGAAACACAATAAACAGAACTACAATGGAATTTCTTTATGAAATATATTTTTACACAGAAGAATACGACACTTGAAATTATAGGTAATATTTTGTTTTCAAGATGCTAATAATTGTAAAAATCCAAGTTACTGTAACAACAGAATTTATAGGAAGGATTTATTTAAATATTTGGAAATATCAGAGAGTTAAAATTGCCCTATATTTAACAAGAGAACCATATATACTTTTTTTTTTAACCACGGATGCCAATTACTAAATTAATATACTGAGTAGTATTTTGAAGAATGTACGATTTAATAATGCACCAGGTGTGATGTTGCATGCCTATAATTTTAGCGCTTTGAAACTTTGAGATAGGACAATGACAGATTTGAGCCCAGCCTGGCAACTTAGAGCAAGACCCTGTCTCAAAATAAAGAAAAAGAAAAGGGGGCCAGGGATTTAGCTCAGTGGTTCCGGTGCCTGTCTCACCAAGTGCAAGGACCTGGGTTCAATCCCCAGTTAACCACATACAATACTGGGTGTGGAGACTCACACCCAGCAGCAATCAGCACCACATACCACAGTGCTGGGAATGGTGACTCACACCTGTAATCCCAGCACTTGGGAGGCAGAGGCAGGAGGATTGCTGTGATATGAGTTTGAGGCTGAGCTCAGGGCCAGTTTGAACTACAAAGTGAGACCCTGTCTCAAAAAAAAAAAAAAAGAAAGAAAGAAAAAGAAAAGGGATAGGGATGTAGCTCAATATGAATCAGCAGAACAAAAGAAAAAATATTAAATAAAAAATTCTAATTATAGTGAGCCTAAACAGACACGTTTATTTCCCCACTAAGATGATTAGTACAGTATATTTTAGGTATACAGTATAAGCACATTCATCTTTGGGGATTTGTACCTCTAAATAATTTATTTTGGTTGTTTTTTTCCTACTTCCCTATTCCTCCCCCATTTACAAAACCTTTGTTTCTATCTTTTCCTTGTTTTCTCACATTTTTTCCTTCCCTTCTCCCTCACCCCTCCCCTCTCCACCCTCTCTATCCTTTTGAATCTTTACTTCCTATTTTACATTATCAATTATACATTTTGGCTCTCATTTACTCTTGCTGTTTTTCACACCAGAAAAAGCTATTTGGCATTTACACATCTGTGTCCTATTTATTTCACTTAAGAGTATGGCCCCTTTTGTTAAGATCTTCTAATAAATAGCATTCTAGCTCTTGTGTCACAGAGCTTACTGCTCATTACTTGTTAGCCTAAACAGGAAGAACTCTTAACATATACAGTCTTGCTCTATAAAGTACCACAACTACTTAAGTTACTATTTGGATAGTAAACATCCAAAATTTAGGAATATGAACTTTTAAATCCTGATTTTGAAATGGTGCTTTTTATAACGATAGTAATAACTGCAATTAAAAAACTGACAAGTACTAATATTAATAAAAGTAACTACTAGTTACTAAAAACATCTGACTGTGTTAAGTGCTTTATATGTATTATTCTGTTTTTTTTTTTTTTTTTTAAAAAAAACAGGGTCTTGCTTTGTAGTTCAGGCTGGCCCTCAACTCACATCACAGCAATCCTCCTGCCTCTGCCTCCCGAGTGCTGGGATTACAGGCGTGAGCCACCACGCCCGGCACTGTGGTATGTGGTACTGATTACTGCTGGGCATGAGTCTCCACGCCCAGTATTGTATGTGGTTACTGGGGATCGAACCCGGGCCCTTGTGCTTGCAAGACAGGCGCTGGAACCAGAGCTAAATCCCTGGCCCTATATGTATTATTCTTGAGTAATTTCTAAAATAATCCTGAGGCACATGGTTCAACAGCGTTTAATGAGGTACAGCTGATATGCAATCAACTGCATATAGAGTGACGAGTTGAATAAAGGATGCCCTACCAGCCACTCAGTGTAGGGTATTTTCTGACTCTACACCATGCAGATATCAGAACAGAAGCTGAAGATCTACAGGGTTTAGCAGAATCATTGGGGTAAAAGTCAATTTTGATGCTTTCTTACTTCCCAGTGTCTTTGTTTTTACTTTGATTTTGACCTCCAAATAAACAAATAAAAGAGTATGATATCAGGAGTTTTATTTTCATAATGGAAAAATTCACACAAAAGTATTTAACTTAGACAAATTTTTAAATATACACATGACATTTATACTTCATTCAAAACTATTTTCTTAAATTATGAATAAACTTTGTCACCATGTTTTAAAATATTCTTTTTTTGAAAAACCTGGAAATCAAAAAATTCTAAGTATTATTTTCGTGAAAAATTTTTTTTTTTTTTTTTTGAGACAGGGTCTCGCTTTGAGGTTCAGGCTGGCCCTGAGCTCAGCCTCAAACTCACATCACAGCAATCCACCTGCCTCTGCATCCAGAGTGCTAGGATGACAGGCGTGAGCCACCACACCCAGCACTGTGGTATGTGGTACTGATTGCTGCTGGGCGTGAGTCTCCACACCCAGTATTGTATGTGGTTACCAAGGATTAAACCAGGGTCCTTGTGCTTGCAAGACAGGCACTGGAACCACTTAGCTAACTCCCTGGCCTGTTCATGGAAATTTTTAACAACCAATTTTAAACGGAATTTTTCAACAACCAATTCATTAATTTAGAATACAAACTATGTCTCACAGAACTGTTTCATGTACCACCTGTAATTTTTTCTTTTTATTCCATGCATAGATATTTTAACCAGAAAAGTCAACATGATCAAGATCTTGTCATATACTCCTACATTCAGTATAATGAACTTTCTGGCAAATATCTGGATATTCTAGCTTTGTGCTAAGTTATGTGTATATATTCGGTAATAAGAAATGGTTACAGGACTACAGTATCTCACATTTCTGCTCATTGTATGTTTTCACTTATATTTTCTATTTACCTGTAAGCAAAAATGAATTCAAGGAACTTCTGCAGCTTTCTAATTGCCACATCATACGATCTTTATTATTAGTTGTTTCTTTAGGAGTAAACAAGCTACTGAAAAAGAAGATTAAAGTTTTCAATTAGTAATAATCACGCCTTGGATAAACCTCATTGGCTACCATACTGCCACTGCGCAAAGCTGAAGATTAAAGTTTAATACATTAATATTCAGTAGTTTTATTTACAGTATTTTACTAAGTAACTTTTAGACTCAGAAGAAAATGAATTAACTTTTACAAACATGTAAACAAAAAGAATTCTGGAAGGATGGGGAAATAATTAGGCCAGCACACTCAATATGTACAAATATTTTGTACTTCATTGTACATTCCAGAGACATGCCTAAATTTGATAAATATTTGGTCATACAAATTTATTCACAAGTTGGTAGTCAGTTATTATGGAAATGAAACTTTATGTCACAAAGACTTTTCTTTTTAGCCCCCTAAAATCTAGTTTTCAGTCTTGCATGTTATAGGCACTAAAAGTATTTGGTGACTGGATATTATTTCCAACTAAAATGCCATGTTTAAAAAAAAAAAAGTAATTGACTATACAAATAAGGGTAATTACTATTTTCTATTCCTTTAAAAAAATTTAATACTTTTCCATTTTAGTTTTACAATTGAGATGAATCATTTTTTTGTTTTCAAAATTTTTAAATTTTTGGTGCCAGGGATCAAACTCATAACCTTGTGCTTGCAAAGCAGGTTCCAGAACTACTGAGCTAAATCCCCAGTCCACTGAGGCATTTTAAAGTAAGAGTTTTACTTTTTTTGAAACAGGGTCTCGCTTTGTAGTTCAGGCTGGCCCTGAACTCAGCTTCAAACTCACATCACAGGAATCCTCTGCCTCCCGAGTGCTGGGATTACAGGCGTGAGCCACCAGGCCCTTGCGCTTGCAAAACAGGTGCTGGAACCATTGAGCTAAATCCCCAGCCCGAGTTTTACATGTTTATAGTCACAAGCCAAGTGATTTCTGTCTTGCCAGTGAATGAAAAAGTAGTGATAACTTTCAGTTGTTTCAAATGGCTCGAGATCCATTAGCTAATTTAAAAGCCATTTTTGTTCCAACTTTACCAAATCATAAGGTATGAGACAAGACTTGCTTCATAAATTTCTATTAGATATTTAAGTTATAACAAAACATATGTGTGATTAAAATGGGCTTATTATAGTTGATAATATAAAATTGAAAGCAAGATTATACTAATTCTGCTGGTTTGTTTCTAATTGTCAAGTTGCTGTAACATATGGATTAGGTTATGTGCAATAAATCAAAGTAAAACAGTCTAATAAAAACAGTTTATCTCTTGCTAATGCTTTTTATATCAGCAAAAGCACTACAAGTATTTTAAAAGGTTATAGGTAGTTCCACATTTGTCCACTGTTTTTAGGGTTCATAAATGATATGGACAGTAACAGTTCATAACAGAGTTCAGTACAGCACAAATTTACACCATAAATGCAAAATAATTTTTAAAGAGAAGATGAGGATACACTTAGGACCCTCAGTGCTGGCTCTTCCATTTTATAGTTTGATATCTTCTGGAGACATTATATAATTCTAAGCAGACAGTAATGAATTCTAGAGCCTTGACTCCAGTTTCTTGCAGTAATCCGAGAGCATTCTTCTCTGACTTATGAACCAATCATAACTGTATTCAGAACTCGCTACATAACTCCCATAATTTGCAGTCCTACACTACTTCATTAAGGAATTATAGATTTTTCCTGAAAACATGTTATTTTATGACACATTAAATTCCAAGTTTACAGTATTAAAGTAGACAATACTGGCTATGTTCCCATTTTTGTAAGTGGCAAAAGAAGCAGGACATAGGGTAAAATTATTCTAATGGACTAATTTATCTTAAAAAATATTACTTATACTTATGCCATATGGTATAAGATAGCAACAAAAACTATCTCAGACTATGTCAAAGATCCAATATGCTGAGCTATTAAGCTATGCATTTTAGGTTTAAACTAGAATAGAATGATCTAGAACTATAACATCAATCTAGACCATAGAGCACTCTGTATAGTAACCGAAGGTATTGAACGGATTTATGGAGTACACTTTGGTTCAACATGTCTGGTTTTCTCAGCACAGAGATTATAGCTAAGGTGAACAAGGTCAGAGAATGTTCTCTGTTAGAAATGGGATATGACCCCTGCTACTCCTAGAGGGAATAAGCTGGCAGCCAAATCTACTGGTCACTCATTGTGGATATTATTCTGTGATCTTTGGCTGTTCCTGTCCAGGGATCTATGACAAATATTTTAGAAGACCTTGTGAGAACCTTCTGTAGTAGACACAGTTATTACCCAGTGTCACATTTAAAAGCTGAAGCACAGAGCAATTAAGCTCACCAAGTTAGTAAGTGACAGAAACAGATTACCTGGCACTCGTTCAGACCTTTAAACCACTTAGCCCTGTCTCCTCGCTGCATATGTTGAAGCCCTAATCCTGAGTACTATATTTGGAGACAGGGCTGATTGAGGGTTAGTAAGGTGCGCCCTAACCCTACACGACTGCTGCCCTTATAAGAAATCATTAGGACACAGTGTAACGACTGTGAACACCAGGAGAAAGGGGCCCAAGAGGGAAGAAGGGACACCTCAGAGTAATACAGGACCTGTGGCACTTTGTTTCTGAACTTCTGGCCTCCAGAATGGAAGCAGTAACTTTCGGGTGTTTATAACACCCAATCTGTGGTATTTGTTATGGCAGCCCTAGCAAACTAGTACACCACAAGCTGTCTTTCATGGGAGTGAGTGCCAGGAGAAGTTCAATGGCAGTGTTCTAAGCATAGTAATTCAATGTCAGGGTTTTATCATTCTCAAATTATTTATTTTTAATGGAAACATTTCAATATTTGAAATTCTAAATTCATAGGAGACTGTATGTAAAAATTTTCCTAGCCAAATTGCCAGGTTACCTAGTTAACTTGTGGACACAACCAATGTTGTTTTCATGTCCCTTTCTAAAGATACTCTTCATAAAATATGTACACAGATTCATATATTCCCTCCACTTATGTACCAGAGGCACTGTATTGTCTTCCACCTTTTCATACAAGTATCTCAGAGGTTGCCTTTATGTTGTCTTTATATTGCTTTAAGAATAGTTTGTTCTGAATTTCAACTTTGGTTCTGGATATAATCTTTACTTACATTTTACACAGCGAAGAAAATGGAAATGTCTGAAGTCCTGTATATAAGAAAACTGGAGAAAATGAAAATATCTGAAGTCCTAGACATAATGAATTTACTGGAAAATGTTGGCTTGTTTGAGTTAGACGAGTTAGTGCTCTTCCTGACTCTCCTGGAATATATATGAAAATTTAAAAATTACTTAAATTTAACTAAAATAAAATTTAGAATTTCCTGAAAGCAAATACTATGTTTGATCATTTTGTTACAACAAAAATCTTTAAATAAAAAGAATTTGGGGTTACTTGAGGTATAAAACTAGTCCTAAACTTTCATCTATATAAAGAATTACTGCCAGGCTTGGTGGTTTAGGCCTGTAATCCTAGCCCTCAGGAGGCAGAGGCACAAGGACTGCTGTGAGTTCCAGGCTCGCCTGGGCTACATAGTGAATTCAGGGCCACCATGAAATACAAAGTGAGACCCTGTCTCAAAAAAATAAAAAATAAAAATAAATTACATATACAGAGTGCAAAGCAGTTTCCTGTACTAATAAACATCTGGACACTAATGGTCACCACTCAGAGCATCGCTCATTAACTGTAGAGGCCAAAGGCCACTTATATTAATCTCATCATGCCACAGTAAATTTAGTATTAAAATACCTATGCAAACTTTTCTTTTCCTGATATATAGAATTTTTTGGCAAACTCTGTATATCACGTGATATCTCAAATACAATGGGGTGCTGATTTTTTAGTACTGAGAATTAAACACAGGGCCTCAAACATGCTAGGAAAGCTCTATATCACAACTATATCTCTAGCCCTTTTCTTTTGAGATAAAGTCTCACTTTGTAGTTCAGGCTGGCCCTCAGGTCACTATGTAGCCCAGGCAAGCCTGGAACACAGCAATCCTCCTGCCTCTGCCTCCTGAGTGCTAGGATTACAGGCGTGAGCCACCATGCCTGGCACTGTGGTATGTGGTACTGATTGCTGCTGGGTGTGAGTTTCCACGCCCATTATTGTTATATGTAGTTACCAAGGATTGAACCCAGGCCCTTGTTCTTCCAAGACAGGTGCTGGAACCACTGATCTAAATCCCTGGCCCTCATTTTTTTATTCTGAGACAAGTTCTTACTAAATTTCCCAGGCTGACCCTCCTAACTCAGCCTCACAACTGGGTGGGATTACAGGTGTGCACAGCTGAGCCTGGCAAGAGTGGTGATTTTTTAAAAATATATTGATGGCTAAACTTTACTGTTTTTATTTATTCAAGATAAGTCCTGCAGACTTTACATATAATAATGGCTTCATTCTGGCTTTCATTCAGCTTATACTCAGTACTTGTGAGGTAGTACTGTTTTTGTCTCTACACTATATATTGGTGATATGAAGCCAAAACTATTATGAAGAAAAATTCTTCACCTTATTGAGTCTTGATTCTAGATGGCCTAGCAGATAATTATAAATTTATAGATCAGGCTCAAAGAGTGCAATGTTATTTATTATTAAATAATGTACTTATTTTCACAAATAAAACAGTGAATTTCCAAAGAGATTATTAATGTGATCCAATTATAAGTGTAACCAAATAACAGTATCATCAGTATAATTAAGAAACAGCAGAACTCAGCACTATAGTGAAAAAAAGATGATTCTGAGGTTTCAGATTTTGTAAGATAATAGTATAGTGACAGAGAAGAGAGTGAAAGGATTCCTGGAGTGAAAGGGGATTAAAAAGTTTAATTTTTTAAAGGTTTAAAAAAGATCAGCAGTATTACTAATAAAATGTAATTTACTGAATAAATGTATTAAAAGTTCTGTTTTTAACATTAACGCTATTTACTCCATTTCTCTTCTCCAATTTCCTCTATATATTACTGACTTTTGATGTGGATAGGATTCTGATAGTAGCAAAAAAGAGGCAGATAAAAGAAAAAAATGACAAGTAGAATTATAGCAATCAAACTTAACACATGAAAACTGATTCATAGTAGACATGTGAGTATATAGGTAATCTTTTTAAGCTCAGGGATTTATTTAGAATTTCTTTTTTTTTTTTTTAAGGTTTTTTTTGAGACAGGATCTCGCTTTGTGATTCAGGCTAGCCCTGAGCTCAGCCTCAAACTCACATCACAGCAATCCTCCTGCCTCTGCCTCCTGAGTGCTGGGATGACAGGTGTGAGCCACCATGCCTGGCACTGTGGTATGTGGTACTGGTTGCTGCTGAGCGTGAGTCTCCACGCCCAGTATTGTATGTGGTTACTGGGGATCGAACCTGGGCTGTTGAGCTTGCAAGACAGGCGCCAGAACCACTGAGCTAAATCCCCGGCCCCTTATTTAGAATTTCTACCTGGTTGACTGTGCTCTGGTTCACTACAGCCTTGAACAGTTAAAATCTCTGTGGAGCTGCATTTCACATATTCAATATCCATTCCATGATTGATACAAAGATCTGAAAAGAAAAAAAAAATCCACTATTAACAAAAACACCATTGAAATAGTTTTGTTTTTTTTTTTAAAATAACAGTGTTCAGTGGGCCTTTTCCCCTTAAGGTACCTCCACTGCTTTACTGGAGATCAGTTTTCCTTTTAGAGAGGAGTGTGTCATTTCCTTTCCTGTCAGTGGGATCAAATACCTGGCACACCCAACTGAAAGGTTTACTCAGGCTCATGTTTCAGAGAATTCAGTCCGCGTTTGGCTGGATGAGGGGGGAGAATGGCATGGTAGAAAGGCATAGGAGGGGAAGGGAGAGTCGCTTGTCCATGGTGGTGACGAAGGACAGAGAGGGAGCCAGGAAGGGAGACAAACTCCCAAAGGCATGTTCCCAGGGACACATCTCTTCCAACCAGTGCTCCCCTCCGAAGAGTACTGTCATCTATGAACTTATCAGGGGAATTAATCCACTGAGGAGTATGGTGCCCCCAGGAGCCAGTCATCTTTGAAAGTCACATTTCTGAATATATGAGCCTTTTGGGAAGCATTTTAAATCTAAATCATAACAAGGAGATTAGGATTTCTGAAGAAAAGGCTGACTTAATAGATAAAAAAACTATTCTTTTCTGCACATCTCCATTTCCCCTCAAATGTCAATCAGATTTACCAATGGAAAATAAAATGAGAAAAATCTACATAGTCATTGGAAGCTAAAATAAAGAACATAATTGATATATTAAAACTAAAAAACATGAGATCACTTTGAAAGATTTAATCTTCATCCATTTATGGTAATTTTCTAGCAGGAGACCTAATGTACAATATGATAACTATAATTGATACTACTGTACTGTATATTTAAAATTTGCTAAAAGAATACATTGTTAATATTCTCACTATACACAAAAAGTAACTGTGTTAGGTAGTTTATACATTAATTAGTTTGTGGTAATCATTTCACAAAGTATACATATATAAAAAGATGTTGCACACCTTAAATTGTACCCAGTACAATTTTATCTTTAAAATTTATTTTAAAAATTCAAATAGCCTAAAAAAAGGCAGAAAAGGACAAATTTAGAAACAAAAATGAATGGAACAAGCTTACAATTCAATTATAAAAAGGTTAACCCAATTTAAAAAATGGGTGAAAGATCTAAATATTGTTCCAAAGAAAGAATACAAATTACCAGCAATTACATGAAAAGGTGTTGAATGTAATTTGCCACTTGGGAAACGAAAATCAAAACCATGGTGACATAGCCCTTCACACCTGCTAAAGTGGCTACTTAAGGAGTCAGATAGTAAATCTTGGAGAAGAGGTAGCAAGGGGGAACCTTCACATATTCAGCCACTTTGGAAAACATTGTGGAAGTTTCTCTGAGCTGTATACTTAGAAAACATACATATGCACAAAAATGTGTACATGGATGTTTGGAGCAAAATTATTTATAATACCAAGAGTAGAAACAACTCAAGTATCCATTAAGGCAAAATGTAATGTATCCATAACAATGAATATCATCTGGCTATAAAAAAGAATTAAATAAGATACATTCTATCATGTCAATACTTAAAAATATTATGCTAATTAAAAGAAGCCAATTCCAAAAGACTGCATATCATATGATTCCCTTTTTATTAAGTGTCCATGGCAGTGCTACAGATAATTTCATTTACTCTTAGACTTTGGAAAACAGGAAGGGAGCTTTTACTTGAGATATACTTGTAGCAAGTAACTTCACTGCTGTATTAAGCAGTTTAGGTGCTTAGGATACTGCCCTGTTCTTTCAACAGCTTGTATAATGTTCTTTGTTCCTCTCCGAGGAAATTATTCTGTTACTATTACTACAACATCTAAGCCTAGAAGATTGGGAATATGATAGTAAAATCACTCAATAAACTCACTTGGTCTACCTTGTGGTTTTGAACTCTAATGTACCTTCTACTTCTGGTGTGGATTTGATGCATTTTCTCAACTGGCTTTTCCTTTCTTTGCTTTGACTTGCACGTGCACCAGTAATTTCCTTAAGTTAGTCTTACCTGTAACAATTCTATCAAGTCTGTGTTCTGTTGGTGGCAAGTACATTATTCTGTTCTCAGTGGATATTACAGATCCCCTTTTCATTCATTCTGAATGTAACATAACTTTGACCAATTCAAATGAAATCCATTAGATGGCAGTTAAATATTTGTACTCAGATCATAATCAAAAATAACTAATATCGGGGGCCAGGGAGTTAGCTCAGTGGTTCCGGCGCCTGTCTCTCAAGCGCAAGGACCCGGGTTCGATTCCCCGGTAACCACATAACAATACTGGGTGTGGAGACTCACACCCAGCAGCAACCAGCACCACATACCACAGTGCTGGGCGTGGTGGCTCACACCTGTAATCCCAGCACTCGGGAGGCAGAGGCAGGAGGATTGTGATGTGAGTTTGAGGCTGAGCTCAGGGCCAGCCTGAACCACAAAGCAAGACCCTGTCTCCAAAAAACCTAAAAAAAAAAAACAAAAAACTAATATTTACTGAGATGAAATCACCTAAGTTCTAGGCTCTGCCCATCCCAGTTATATGGTTCCATGAGCTCTTATTCCAAGTGCTTTGACTGTGCACCACTTCAAGTCAATAAGTTAAGTTAATAAATTAAGAAGTTGATAGCCCTTTTACTGTATATATGAAAAAGTTTTTAGAAAATCAGTTTAATCATAGGTATTTCAGGTTTACTGTGTATTTATTTTGAAATAGATTAATTTCAGAGACTTCTTCTAGCCTAGAAGTAATATAAAGAAAATGACAAGTGTAGGGTATAGTTGCTATGGTAGAGAGCCTGCCTGTCATGAGCAAGGGCTTAAGTTCAATTCCCAGCATCACAAAGAAAAGAAAAAACATGACAATGAGGACAGAGTCTTATCAGTAATAATCTTGAAACTTCAACATTTACCTCGTGGAGTATTTTTACAAAATTTAGAGGTTTGGAAAATGTTTTATTAAATAAGGACCAAGATAATGAACATGATTGAGTGGTTAATAATGAAAACAGGACTGAGATTCTATCTCATTCCAGAAAGAATGGCTGCTATCAAGAAATCAAACAATAACAAATGCTAGCTGGGCTGTGGGGAAAAAAAGGGACATTTCTCCACTGTTGGTGTCAGTGTAGACTGGTTCAACCACTGTGGAAATCAGTGTGGAGATTCTTCAAAGAATTAGAATCAGAGGTTCCATTTGACCCTGAAATTTCCCTGCTAGGTTTATACATGAAAGAATGAAAAGGATCATACCACGTATGTGCACCCATGTTTATAGCAACACAATTTAAACAACTAAATCTTGGAAATAGCCCAAAAGCCCAGTTGGTGACTGGATAAACGTGGTGTTTTTAAAATTTTCTTAATAAAATGGAGGACTACGAAGCCATAAAGAAAGATAAACTTGAGACATATGTAGCTAAATAAATGTATCTTGAAGCCATAAGTGAAATAAGTGAAATAAATAGGACACAGGCGTATAAATATTGGATCATTTCTCTAGGGTGAGAAACTGACGGTACAAATGAGGTCCAGAATGTATGATAAGTATTGTGAAATAGGGAGAAAATGTTCCAAGGGGGAAGAGAACTGGGGGAACAAAGACAAAAATTTGATAGTAAAAAAACGGAAACAGGCCAGCCTGAACTACACAGTGAGACCCTGTATATTTGTTGTTGTTGTTTTGATGTGTCTCAAAAACAACAACAACAAAAAAATCAACCAAACAACCAACCAACCAAACAAACAAAAACCAGAAACAAAGCTTATGGCAGGTGAAGGGATTGAAGGGAGAATAGAGGAATGGGAAAAAATGAGAATCAAGATACATCATGAACAGGTACAAATTCTCAATAATAAATGAGAACATAATGTATATCTAAAACTTACCAATAAACTCAATAAAAAAAGAAATTTAATTGAGAGGAACTTCAGATGATCCTGCAATAACATTAATTCTCACCTCCTTTGAAAAGTTTTTCATTTTCATCTACACAATTTACTATTTCTGGCATTAAATTTAGTGATTCCTTTAGTTCTTGTTTGAAGTCTGTAGGTATTACTTCCTTCTCAGAAGGAACAGTTGATAGCTGAAATATATAGTTTTTTAAAAGATATAAGGAATATTTTCTGAGTAAATATCTTAAAATTATTAAGAGGATATATTTGCTCAAATATTGTATTAAATTTTAAATCAAACACACTTAAGTTTTCAAACATTACATATGATTCTTAAAAGTAGAAGGGCAGAGGCAAAAAATGTTCTAATTACAAGTAATGCTCTCTCTGCGTATATATTTTATGTTTACTCATTACATTAGTGATGTACCATATCCCTAGATCCAGAAGTATCTTCTTGTCAGCTAGTAGCAACATTTTAAAATTCAGAATTAAAAAAGATAAAATAATGATTGTAGCAAATAAGACATGGCAGATGGGGAGAAGTAAAAATATACAGTGAAGCAGAATGAATCTTTCCTGCACTCCATGGGATGTTTCTATTATGTAACTCCAAAATTAGACTGCTCAATGAGTGAAACTTACTATGCACAACACTCAGAATTAACAGGGGGGCGGGGAGGAAGGAAAGGGACCAACAAATGAATCAATATTTTTAGTATCATTTAAATTTTTAACTATAAGGAAATCCTTTAAATTCCTTAACTGCACAATATGCACATCATTTGACTGTATTAAGGAATGTCCCTAATTTAAAACATTTCCAGTTGCCCTCAAAAATTTCTTAATTTACTTAGTAAATTCATCTAATTAAATGTGCTTTTCTGACCTTATTAAACTGTAAAATGTTATTTGCAGTCTCAACTGCTAGGAGTGTTTATATTGTGATATAACGACAATTTTATGTATACTAAAAACAATGCGCTATCTTTGAGAATCTTAGTATTTAATATAAAGATGCTGTCTGCCTTATATTAGACTATATCCTTACTCCCTCAATGAGATCACATCTCTTATAATTAAAGTGCCATCTATTTTGTGCATAATTCATAAATCAGTATTTCTAGTTCTAAATCCCAACTGTTGAATTAGACTTGACTGTGTAATATCTTGTGCCAGATATATTGATTAAAAATCATTAAGAGTGGTTTAAAAATTTTGTAGACATAGGTTGTACTCTGGACTCATTAAAGAAGACTATATCTGGGTAGAACCCAGACTTCAACTTTACAAAAAAAACCTCAGGTAATTCCAATGGATGGCTAAGGCTGAAAACCACTATCTACTGTAAGTCTACTTGACCCATTAAATGATATACATTCAACCCTTAAATATGACATTGTAAAAAGTCTTCTATATTGCTAAAATTTATAAAAGTGTGCTCTTTACTTTTATAAAGGTACTATTGAAAGCTAACATGACAACCTCACTCAAACCTACTGAATCTTCTAGCTTCTCCTGATAAACTTTCTCTTTATCCATACAGAAATCTTCTTTTGCAGAAATTTCTAAATCTTCCTGAAAAGAGCAACATTTCCTTAAAACAAAAAAGCCAAACATTAATATTTATTAAAAGTAAATCACATAATAAATATAGACATTAAAAACATAGCCATGATTAAAATAAAAGCTGAGGTAAAGCAAAGGCAAAATATCACTACTAACATCTAAAGATGCTTAAACATCTAATGGTGTTTATACATATATTTTCTCCTAAAATATTCTGGATAATTAAATACCTAGGAAAATTAGCTTCTTTGAAATCTAAAAGGGG
>PVIR01037581.1:0-15042 GCA_004026965.1 Petromus typicus | reverse complement strand
ATTACAGGCATGCACCACCTTGCCTAGTTAGTTTTTTACATCAAACTTTTACCCTCAGTGGCTGCCTAGCAATATGTCCTTTCTGATCATGTTAAAAACAGATGTAATTATAAATTCACAGATTTGGTCCCTTACATAGCTTCTATCAAGAAAGAAATCTTACCTAAACACCATTAATCACAGAAGTGACATCAGTGTCCTGCTGCAGGATGGCTGTGATTGCATCAGGCCTTCATTAGCATTGCAAGGACTTCCACTTGTTTCTTCATGGAGTGTACATAGTTTCTCCGATCCTCCCTGTAAATCCAACTAAATGCCTTGGGTATTGTTTAAAGGAAACTGGAGAGATGTGGATAGAACTATACAATAGTATAGTGATGAGTTTCCTGGTCTTTCTTTTCCCTTCACACATCACAGACATTGAACCAAAGCTGAAAAGCTCAAATACCAATGAATGGACAAATATATATATACATATACAACCTCCATAAAGGTCCACTATCTCTGGCTAAAGTGCTAGGAAAGGGACAGATAACTAAGAAAGATTTTTGGACAATAACCTTTCCAGTTCAGCCAAAGCCCTGCTAAGTTTTATTAGAGAAGCTGAGTGGGGGCCCTCTACAGATGGTAAGGAGACAGCTCCTCACTCCCATTTTTCATTAGAATTTTGTGGAGGACCAGAACTTTCACCCTTTCTTAGAAATAATGAAGTATTCTTTCAGCCCCCTGATGTAGCATCAGAGGAGCCTCAGTAAATTAAGCTTCCCCTTTTTCAGAGCTGAGAAAAGATCATCCCATCATAGTGTCAACAGAGATCGCAGAAGGAGCAAGAACAAGTCATTCTTATCCCTCATGTCTAGGGAGGTACCAATGGAAGCCTAAGGGAGAGAAATCCATCACACCCTACAGGGTAAGAGTGAGCAGTTCTTCTCTCTGTCTGTTGAGATCACGTGAAATATTGGGATTCTCCTTCTACCAGGAAGAAACAACATAGGGATCAGTTATTTCCCTGCTAGAGGTGGTTTAGAAGAAGACATTTAAAACTGCAGCTTTAAATGGTATTCAAAGATTCACGTTACCGAAAATGTTCACTCTAAAATTACTTACTATATCATGAATTGACATGATATAAAGCTTAGCATAGATAATTTATAATAGTATAGTGATGAGTAAATAAATAGATGCCAACATCAAAGTGATAGAGATGCTAGATGGAGCTAAGAATTTTAAAACTGCTCACAAAAACATTCTTTTTCAGTATTTATGAATATGTTTGAAACAACTAAAAGTATATTCTTTTTAGATCATGATATACAGTGTATTGCCATTGTTATTCTCTAATCACTTAGGTTATGAAAAATTATTTTTTCATATGACATCTATATTTTTTATTAACATCCACTTGTATTATATTTAAATAAAAACATCAAATATTAAGAGTAGAAAGTTTGTGCAAAGGAACAGAAGATATAAGGAGGAGTCAAATGAAAATGTTAGAACTGAAAAATACAATAACTAAAAATTTTAAAAACCCAATAAAATGCCACAGAAGAAAACCATAAAGAATTTTAGACATTACTCTTTGAAAATGCCTGACCGAAAACAACTGACTCTTGCTTCCACCTCTCAAAAATCAATCGATTGATTTGCAACGTCAAAGACTTCTCAGAAAACTTTTCTTAGATCCCTCTCTTGAGGTTACTGATCACCACTGAATTATTAAATGGTGAGTGGTATTAATTTATCATGAAAATGAAATGTCTCAAATTTACATTTCTATAATCTCAGCACATTGGGAGGCTATAGCAGGACAATGTCAGATTGTAACTCAGCCTGGGCAATTTAGACTTCAGTGAGACCTTGTCTCAAAATAAAAATGAAAATGAGTTGTACCACATTAGACTACATAGTGAGGCTGGGGATGGAGTTGGCAAAATAATTTACACAGGCAAGGATAAGAGTAAAGAAATTTATTCTGTCCAGGATACACTGTCAAAAGGCAAGTTTTCAAGTGAAGAATTGAATTCTCAGGATGAGAGATTAGGGATTTTATAAGGATTTCAGGATATGACAAGAGGATATAATGACCAAATTATCTAAAGAATGTCTTTAAATGAATCATGTGACACCCTTCCCAGATGTACCTGTATTATTTTTAAAATTACATATTTATATCTATAGATTTAACAAAACCATTTCCTATGCTTAAAGGTATGTAGCTTTATATAATCAGTGATAAGAAAGTTTATGCATATTCTCTTTTAGAGAAGATGGGTCAAATGAATCAAAATGAGATGTGTACAGTATATGTACCCACATTTCATGACAAGTGCATTCATTATGTCTCACAAATATGTATTAATAAAATTTTAAATAAAAAATAGAAAATTAGCTAGAATTCATTTGGGCCTTGTATCCAAATGTTTGCTCATCCTAAAATCAGTGTTGATATCTCATAATTTCTAGTTCTATTATTATGATTTTCTTAACACTTCATTGCCATGGGAAGTCATTACAGCATAGGTTTGGGATAGAAACTGGGGAGAAGTCTATGACTTCAGTCCCCAGCATAATAAAAAATTTCACTTGATTTGATACTTAGCCCCCTGAAAAACAGTAGTCATTAAGGTATCCCTCACCTTCTTGTGGTCCAGAAAATATATACTAATCATACCTGGGTAATTAAAATTTCCATTTTCTTTTCATTCCTTTATTATTTATAACTCTCAAATTCCTCTTTTCTAATTTTTCATAAAATACATAATAAGCCATTATGAATTACAGTTCTTGTACTGTACAACACTAAAATTATGCTTCCTCTTTAACTATATTTAAATATCCATTATCTATCCCATCAACCACCTCACCCTACACCTGCTCCTAGCCTCAAATGACCTGCATTCTACTCTGCTTTTATATCACCAACAGTGTTAGCTTCATACATGCATTAGAACATCTGGCATTTGTCTTTCTATGCCTGTTTTTTTCTATGCCTGTAACATAATGATATTCAGATTCATACACATTACAAATGACAGGATTTTGTTCATTTTAAGACCTCAGTAGTATTCTTTTGTGTATACATATCACATTGTCTTTATCCATTCATTGGTTGACAGACATTCAGGTGTTCTCTACTTCCTGATTATTTAGTATAGTGCTGCAATAAATATTGGAATGCAGATGTCCTTTCATAATATTTAATTCATTTCCTTTGGTTATATACTCAGCGATGATATAACCCAAATATTATACGATATTTCTAGTTTTAAGATTATAAGGAACCTCAATACAGTTATTTGAAATGTCAGTGCTAATTGACATTTCCACCAAACAGTGTGGTGCTGTAGTAAACATGGAAATGCAGACACCTTTCACATACTGATTTAATCTTCTTTGGATGTAAATTCAGTAGTGGGTTTGCTGGATCATCTGGTGGTGCTACTTTAAAATTTGGGTAAATCCTCGATCATATGAAAATTCTGTTTTTAAATTTGAGGAAAGAGAACCATTTTGCATTGCTGAAAGGATATTGAATTAGTATTATTAGTATGGAAAATAGCATGGAGTTTCCTTTCTGAATATCTCCAAAATGCATTGTTGTTACTTATTTCTGGTAATAGTTACTCTTACTTGAAGCAGCGATACCCTTACCTCACTATGATTTTGATTTGCACTTCTCTGATGTATAATGGTGTTGAGTATATTTTCATGGGGTCTTGTTCAAAAAACTCCTCCCCCCTTTTAAGGTAGTGAAGCATTTTCTCTTTGTTTTCTTATAGTGGTTTCATAGTTTCAGATATTATATTTAGGTCTTTAGTCTGTTTAGATTTGACTGTTGTGAAAATGATGTAAGTCTAATGTAGTGCTTCTGGACATAAATAGACTATTTTCCTATCAAAATTTATTACAAAGGGCATGCTTTATCTAATACATGTTCCTAGCAGTTTTGTTGCAAATTAGTTGGCCATAAATGTATATCTCCCTGTTCTGTTTTATTGTTTATATTAGTACCATGCTATTATAATTAGTACAGATTTATGTTATTTCTTGGAGTAATGCTTCATGTTAATTGTTTATCAATAGTTTTGACTGTTCTGAGTTTTTCACAGTTCCACACAGATTTTTTAAGATTGTTAGAGTTGATTTACTACCCAGTGACTTGAATGGTTTTATCTCCCTCCTGGTTCCTTTCTTCACTTTCTGCTTCCTGGTCACCATGATGTGAGCAGCTTTTCTCCACCATGTCGTACCTGCATTGGATCCTTCCAGCCATGAACTTAAACTTCTGAAACAGTGAGAGCCAAAATACAGCTCACTCTCTTTTAAGTTCTAAGTGCTGGATATTTTGACCCAGAGACAACATATTTGCTCATGAATGATAGTATCTTATACTTTACATGATGTTTTTCACATTCTTCTAGTTTAAAATAAAAAATAACACATAAAGTAATCAACAATCAAAAAGACAAATACATTTACTATATGCATGTGAGGTATAATTGTAGGGTAGAACATGCATGAATTTCCTATATATTATGCTGAGTGAAGGAGACTTGATGGTAAAGAACACGTGTACAATTCCATGTATGTTAAACTGAAGGAAGATAAGAATAAATCCATAATCCTATGAGAAGTCAACTTGTTATAAATTTTTGAGGGTAATGATTTGTTGAAACACAAAATTGACCAGTTAGGACACCAGGAATGATCTTGACCTATATTTTGTTTTAGTCCCAAATTTTTATGTTTTAAACAATTATTTAATGATGAAAGTTTTGAGTGATTAGCATGTAAGAAGCCATGCAGAAAATATTTGCATCTAGTAAGAGAGTGACATGGACAAATACAAATGTAAGGAAGTATTTTGGGTGTTTCACAAACTTAGGCAGTTCGTAGTTCTCTAAAGGTTAATTTCAGACAATAAAGATGCAGCAGGAGATGAGGCACTTGGATTGCTAAAACTGACAAGCTAGATTGATTTTAGAAAAGAAATTGGAAGACATTTTAAGTAGAGGAAATATTTCACATACAGAGTTCCTGGAGCTCAAGGTTGTACAGTGACATAAACTGAGGTAAGAGAAGAAGAATGAAGAAACCCAACCCTACAAAGTCTTGTAAATTTTCCCTTTTCATCACTCTGGGCATAGTATCTAAGTTAATAGAGTTATCATGAAATGAATCCTCATTCATTGTAGATCTTTGGACTCCTATATGTCGGAAAATAAAAATTAATTTGGCAAGCAAAAACTTAAAAGATATCATTATAATTATTCTTCCAGTCATACTTTCTTATTAAATTTTGACCCTGAAAAGAGATATTACTCAATTTTATAATTTCAAAATTAATAATGGTAACTTATCCAAATTCTTCTGATTATTCCCATGGTTTTCATACAGAAATGACAGTATAATCAGATAAAATTTGGAAATGTACTCCTATTTTAACATGATATATTCCAACTAAATACTGTATAGCAGATAAGTTTTCAGGGTTAACTGAAGTTGAACTTAGGGTTAGCCATAGCCTAAATCAGTATTGTGGTCAAGACAAAAAATGTACAAAACAAGCAAATATATATATATATATGTATATATATATATATATATATATATATATATATATATATAATGACATGTAGAGATATTCCTCCTTAAAAGTCTGATATAAAAGGAAGATGTGAAGTTGTCTACATTCTTTGCCATCCCTGCTATGTTCTAATATAAATAATTAATAATATTATATCTCCTTCCTTACCTCAAACAGAATAACCTGACTGAATTTTGTGTCTCAGAAAAGGGTGCATGACAGTGAATCAATTCCAGAAGCAAGGTGACAAAGTGAGAAAAATAGTCTTAGAAAATCCTTCTTTAAACTGAGTTAAAATATATCTGACTGGAACTTTCAACAATATTGTGAGGCACAGAAACTTTACTACACTTTGCTATATTTGTTACTTATTTTGTTTTTAGTCTAATTCCTTCCAAAAATGGCACACAACTAAATTTATTTTTATGTTACAAACTTGAGATGCTTCATGAATTCCTGAAGGAATCCAACGTTTCTTGTGTATTAGAGCTTTACTTTTCTTTAAGTGTGGAAAACCTTTTGAAGTGAGAGTGGCTCTACAACATAAGAACCCGTTCAGTGATTCAGCTTTTGTAAAGTTATTATTGTAACAAATCCATCCTGTTCTGCTGTAAGGCCTTGAGCTTCAGGAAGAGTAACTTGAAAGGCTTCCTCTCCCTGAAATCTGTTACTCTTTTTATGTGTGGGTGATACTGGAAACAGAACTCAGGGCCTTCACATGGAGCTACCTCCTTAGGCCTTGTTTATTTTTATTTTGAGATAGAATTCCCTGGGTTGGCTTCTTACCCATCTCCAGATAGCTCGGCTTTGCTGATGCCTCCATAGTCTGGGTGGAAAGGATACGAAGTCATTCTTTCACTGAGCAGGCTTGCTTGGGGGTCTCAAGCAGAATGAAAGAGTAATCCCTCTCCTTTCTGTGATTTTATTCCTTTGTGGTATTATTATTGCTGCAGTTTCCTAACTGGACTTCTAAGGGATCTCCTCAGACACCTTATTTTGTTCATGGTTGCTGTCACTGTTTCGATTTTATTTTGTGAACAACAGAGCCTGGGGTCTACTATGTTGTCTTCTTGCTGAAGTCTCTAGAACTTTAGCATGGATGTTTTTTAAATAAAATATATCCTTGTTAAATTTCAGACAAATATAATTAAAAGCTTGAGAAAATAAACATGTAAGCGAGTTCTAAAATGTATGTTATATATTGTGAAATAGAAAATACTCAAAGTGAAATAGGGTGAGGGGGGGAAATAATGAGATTATAGGGATCGGGGATTTAGCTCAGTGGTTCAGGAGCCTGTCTTGCAAGCGCAAGGACCCGGATTTGCTCCGCGGTAACCATATACCTATACTGGATGTGGAGACTCACGCCCAGCAATTGGGAGGCAGAGGCAGGAGGATTGCTGTGATGTGAGTTTGAGGCTGAGCTCAGGGCCAGCCTGAACTACAAAAAAAAGACCCTGTCTCAAAAAAAAAAAAAAAAAAAAAAAAAAAAAAGATTATTACGAAAAAGAAAGGAAACAAAGTTTATGTATATAGGGGGTGGAGATGGTAGGGTGGGTAGGGCTATGGGAAAAAAATGAGAATTAAGTTGTGTCATATACTGGTACAAATTCTTATTGTTGAGTGCAGTCATGACGTGTATAGATAATGTACCAATAAAGATTTCAATAAAAAAAAATCTTGAAGGATTTGCCAAATTACACCTTCAAAGCATTGTATGACTTTTCATTCTTATCCACACTGTACAACAGAGTTCCTAATTCCCCACATCATCTTTGAAGCTATATGTATTTAAAACTTCTGTTAAAAAATATATCAAACTTCCATTTGTCTTTCAGATAGCTAGAACTGACTTCCACATTGCATATCCTACCGGGATCATTTTGATCAGCTCTCTGCAATGGCATTTTCAGCTCGCATTTTTTCTCTAACATTTTGAAATTACAAACATCCATGATAGCTGTTGACATTATCAATTCTCCTTTTCATCACTATTGCCAATCCTCAGATTGATGATACCTCCTGTTTAATTCAAATAATTCTCATTTTGGATCATGACAAAGAGCTGTGATTCTTTTCTTTATGTAGAAATTGAACAGATACTGGGGATTGTTCCGCCAGCCTCCACTGACCTTTTTTTTTTTTTTTGCTTCCCTGACCTAACAGGGTTTGAACTCCACACGGTGTTTTTCTCTTGTTGAGTCTGATCATGCCAACAGACAGCAAAAACATTTCTTAAAAAGATATATTGAAATTTTCTAGGGAAACCAGTATATCTCTTAAGCAGATCAGAAAGTCCCTCGAGAGAACTAAGAGTCTTTGACATTTATGATATGTAGAAGGCAGGGACAACTTGAAGGTTTTAGTGAAATGAGTCGGGCTTGAAATGGCTGAACTTTTTACCAGTTCCAAAGGAGCTAGTACCCCGATTTTCTCGTTCACTCGCCCAGTTATTGCACTTGAAAAGAAGGAAGGGGCGGGGCTTGTAGCTAATCGGGAAACGGAAAAAATGAAGTTCAAATCTTTATTATACTTTTCATAACACTCTCCTTTAATCTTTTTAGATATCTAGTTTTTTTAATGGATTGATATTCCTGTCCCTCAATTGGTAATTACCTCATCCTGAGCTCTGAAAGTATAAATAGCTAGTCTAAAGTAATTTTGTTTGTTGTCCAGTAATGAATATAGAAAGCAAGTGTATCTAAGAAGCACACAGAATATCTTTGGTCACAGAAAAACTGTATCCCACCAAACTTTGACCTAAAGGATACAAAGAAAGAGGTTTAATTGATCTTTGGAAGGGTGTTGCAAAGAGTGGCTTAGTGAAATCCTTTGCTGTTGTTTTGCTTGCAGTACTGGAGATTGAACCAAGGGTCTTTTGCATGTTAGGCGAGTGCACGGCAACTGAGCTTCACTTACTTGTTTACTGTATGCATATATATATATATATATATATATACACACATATGTATGTGTATATATATATGTATGTATATATATATATATATATATATATATATATATGACTTCATTAAGTTGCTCGGGCTGAACTAGAATTTCAAATTCTCTTGTTTCAGCCTCACAAGGTACCTGGAGTATGTTCCACCATGCTTGGCTGAGTTTTTTCCTTCTTAGGAGAAAGCGAGTATCAGTGATAAGATCTCTTACTTTATATATTGCAATATGCATGATGCAGTTTGGAAGTGCCATAGCTATCCCATTTCCAGCTTGCAGTGGAAGAGAATAATTAATAGTAAAAAGAGGTGAACTCTTTCTGATATCATGTCTGACTACTCTCCTAAAACTGTTGTTTTAGTCACTTGAGTCAAACAGTTGTCCATATTTATTCATATTAATTTGCATGTAAATTTCAATTAATTTTTCAGAAAACAAATGAATCTCCATTTTAACACAAGAGATTTTATCTTTTTAGAGGATTAATCAGAAAAAAATCTTGATGAGTCCTGTGCGTTAGAAGAATGAAATTCTCCCTGATTTACAGATAAATAGATCTGCCTCTTCTATCTGTAGTTTATTACTTTTGTTGTCATTTTCACAATATGTACTAGGTTCCATTATCCATTTTTTCTTCTTGCCTTAAGAATTGACAATTTAATTTGTATCACAATGATATTCCTTGATTTTTTCTGACTTTGTTTTGACCTACAGGTTCTCTATGCATGAGACATTCGTTGTGTGATACAGCAACCAATCTTTTATATCATAATTTTCAAGTACTTATTTTGAGTAACATAAGCTATATATTGTCATTTTTCACTCATGAGTTACACTGTAAGAATTAGTTCTTTCCTGCTAGGTTTTATGGTCATTTAGAAGTGAATTGGGAAGTGTCTTTAGTAAATTTCACCTATTATTGGTGTTGGTATGTTATATTCTTTTTTCTGGTACTTGTCTTCATTATATCATGTTTTTCACTCCATAAACTCATCGGTTTTTGATGTCTACAATGATTTCTAGGAGCATTCACTTTTATACATTCTACTTCTACAGAAATATCACTTATAGTCATGACAGACAGTATACGGGCTAGTTCATCATGTTTGAATGTCAATCATGGTAACTGTGAGAATAATATGAATCTGTGATATTTTGCTTCTAAAAATTTATTTCCATTTTAACTTCCATAGCAACAATGCATTTTTTCTAGTAATTATTTTTATATCCAAGTTCATTGTGAGTGATATTTCAAGAAGAAATTATTGTCAAATTTTCATTCCAATAATTTTGTTATATGGAAGGATATATGTTTAGCAATATGCATGAAAGAAATTTACTTTGTGAAATAGTATATTCAAAAGTTATTATATTATTTGGATAAGAGATACAGATGTTCAATGATTTTTTTAGTCAACACAGATGTCACTGTTATACAAAACATGATTTTATTATTTTAAGCCAATATCAATAGTTGCACTGAAAAGTTTTTGCTTGCTTTTCTTTTATGGTTTGTTTATATGTGTGTTAGCACAGAAAATTGAGTTCACATTTGACAGTAACTCAGTATTCATTGTATTCCCACATATTACTTCTACCACATTATCATTCTGTGAGGGGCAATTAATTCTTGTTCTGTAATTAATTACCAAAATCATTTTATTGAATTTTTAAAAATTTGCACAAAATATAATGTAAATCACTATAATTTCTATTCTACTAAAGTGTGTAATGCTATTCTGTCTAAATAAATAACTTTACTACTTAATGCAAAGAAGATGGATTATTATCACAGGCTGAATGCTAGTGTCACTTTCTTTAATGATATCTCAGCAAATATTTTAGCACTGCTATCTTTATATTAGTGAATATATTTTTCCAAGTGAATAGATGTAAGTTTCTTATTTTATCAAATATCTAGCTGATATTTACTGTGATTTTCAAGATTTAAAAACCATCACTAGAGCTGTTAGTAGCTCCTATTCTCATAAAAATGTGTGTATTTGTCGTACTTGGAAGTAATTGTCTTTTCTATAATTGGAAGAATTTAGGTTAGCTATCATACAGCTGGAAAGACAAACACAAGAGCGACCTAAATAAATTCAAAGTCCATAAAATTTTTTCCAGCTTCTAAAATGTGCCAGACAGTATTAGGAAACACCCTAATAACAACACACCTTAATAGTGTTGACCCTTCTGTAGTCTGCTTTTGTAATCTGGAAATTTTAACATATTCTTCAACATTTGACCATTCTCTAGATAAAGGATCTATCAAATAAGTTAATGACTTAATGATGGCAAAATGGCGAGAACAGGCTGTCTAGAGTGCACAGAAGCTACTCTCCTGTTTTTAAATTTCCTAGACAAAAATCTAGAACCAGTGCTTCTAATTATTCAATTGGAGGTGGAAATTTAGACTTCTATATTGACTTAGTCTCTTTGCTTCTATAGTGAGCATACTTGCTGCTTTCCAATTCAGCACTGATACTGTGTACATATCAGTCAGTTGAAAATTTTGAAAATCTACATTTTAAAAATAATAAATGAACCATAAAATTCAACTACTTAAAAGTATACATTCTGGGATTTTTACTATATATCTACAGATATGCAACCATTAAAACAATCTAATTGCTTACTCTGATCATTAGTCCCACTTAATATCCATTGACCATTTTTCCTCATTTTTTCTTATCCCAGCCCCCAAATCATTTATAAAAAATTATTTCTGTGAATATATCTGGTCTACAAATTTCACTGGAGAGAAATTACATTTGAATATGGCCTGTGACTGTGTCACCATGATCTTTCAAGGTTCAGGCACAATCAGTATTCGTCGTCCCTTCCTTGATTTTTATAGCCAAAAACATTTCATAATAAGGACATACAACAATCTGTTGATTCATTCATTCATTGATGGACATTTGAGGCTTTTGGGATATGATATATAATGCCTCTGAAATTCATAGATAAGTTTTTCTGTGGGCATGTTTTCATTTCCTTTTGGTACAAAGGTAAATTTGTAATTACTGCTTAACATGGTAATTGTACACTGAACTAGATTGTTTCCAAAGTGGCTGGATCATTGTACATCCCAAGAAGCAGGTAAGAGAGTTCCAGTTTCCATATATCCACACCAACAGTTGTGACGGCCATATATATTTGACCATATAAACCCTAGAGGAAATGAAGTATCTCATTATAGTATGATTTCTATTTCCTTGAAGGCTAATAAAGTTGAGCGTATTTTCATATGTTTATTTGGCTTATTTACTTTTTATTTTAACCTGTATTAATATACCAGATCCTTATTATACACATGTTTTAGATACATAATTTTCAAATATATTTTGAGTCTTTATTTTCACTTTACTGATGGTGTGTTCTGAAACATAGAAGTTTTTAATGTTGGCAAAACAATGTGTCAAGCTTTGTTTGTGCTTGTTAATTTGATGGAAGAAACTACACCTAATCCAGTCATGCAGATTTACACTTATGCTTTCTTCCAAGGGATTTTACAATTCCAGTACTAACATACTATTGGTGATCTAAACATATGATGACTGTTTAAATTTTTAAAAAGTATAACAGTAAAGGACACATTGGCATTCGTACCGCTTGGGACACTCCTCATTACTTTGAACACATTATCTGATCATTCTTAGCACTTTCTGAAGTAGTTCTGCAGATCCTCTCATTTTTGTAAGCTGTGATGAAAAGTGGACTGAATGCTGTGCCAAGTGCTAACCAAAGGAAAGGTAGGCTTGGAAAAATATAACATGTTCTTATCCACCTTATTCACTGGATCTGGCACTGTGTGACTTTTGGCTGTTGCCTTGTAAGGTGAGCATTTTGAATTGATTCAGGACATTGAGACAGACATGACAGCACATCTAAAGATGAAAGACTGCTACAACTCCTTCATAAAGAGAAAAGAAAGATGGCTTAAGTGTGTTTGGAGAAAGAGATTGTAGTTAATATGGTGATGTTTAGGATTCAATGTGCAATTATTTTTGTACAGTGTGAGGTAGTTGTTCAACTTCATTCTTTTGCTTGTTAAGAATTAGTTGTATTTTGACACAGTTTTCAGAAAACACTGTTCTGTCTCCATCTCATGACAAAAGATAAGTGTATGGTTGTAGAATCTCAAGTCACAACCATTGATACAAATGTGTGCTTTTATGCTAGTACTGTCTTGCTTGATTGCTTTGTAAGAAGTTCTGACTGGGAAGTGTTGACACTCCAAATTTTTCTCATCTTTTCAAAATTGTTGTTTTTCTATTTTTGAAATTTAGGGAAAGACTGTCAATTTTTGAAAAAATGTAAGTTGGGATTCTGATGAAGTTTATATTCAGGGATTTTTGATATCCTGCCAATATCAGCAGTCTAATCCCTGAGCAGGGATGTCTTACATTTATTTGGCTCTTTTAAATTTTTTGACAGTCCTTTGTAACTTTCAAAGCACAAGCATTTTATGTGTTTAATAAATTTATTCATAGATTTTTGATGATATAATATATTAATTTCCTTTCACTGCTTTCTGCTACTATGTAGAAGTGAGTTGATTTTTGTATGTAAATCTAATATTCTGCAATATTACTGAATTTGTTCTATTTTTTCTTGATACATTTCTTGGGATTTTCTATATATGACATCATGTTAATTTCCAGTCAAGAAATATTTGCTCTTTCCTTCCCAATTTGGTTGTTTTTTTATTTTCTTTTCTTTTGTTGGCTTGGCTAAAGTTTCCAGGATATGTTGAATAAAAATATTGACATATATTCCCTTCTCTAAATTCATATGTTGAAATATTGAACCACAGTAGTTCAGGACTTGACCATATTTGGACACAGCCTTTCTATAGATAATGAAATAAAATTGAGATTATTAGTATATGCTTCAGTCTAGTATGACTGATATCCTTAGAAGGTAAGAAAATTTGGGCCCAGACATAAAGTGAAAGTAATGTGAACATATAAATGAAGAATTTCCATTTAAAATCCAAAGATATAGGCTTAAGACAGATCTTTCCTTCATGGTCCTCCAAAGAAATTATCCCTGACATCAACTTTATCTCAATTTTAGCCACCAGAACAGTGAAAACATAAATTGATGTTATTGAAACCACCCATTCTCTGTGTGGTACTTCACTGTAGTAGTCTAAGAAGATGAATGTAACTGACCACAGAAGCTGTCATTTTCTTGGGCTGGATGATGGAAGAAAGCATGCAGTGTTCATCAGTAAGGGTGTGGTGGGTTAAGGGTTTCCATGCTGACCAAGGAAAAGGCATGACTCCTCAGATGGCAGCCCTGCAAAATAAAATTGATTGGGAAGTACTTATACATATCAGATGGCATGAAAGACTATTTTTGAGAATGAGGTCTGAGGTCACCATCCAGAAGGAGAAGGTAAGGGATTGTATGAGGAGAGAGGAGCTACAGAGGCGAGTTGTTTATCTAAGTACTATTGATCAGTGAGATCATAGGAAACCTCTGGGTCAGAAAACTCCAAAGGGCAGCAACATTTTGTAGTCTTTCATACTACGGTGGTTTTATCTTTGGCTAGCAGATGTTAGGTGTATTTTTGCAGGATATGCAAAGCAGGCAAGCTCTAAATGGCTAAAAGTAGGCTTTAGAGGCTATATTTAAAGCAATTGGATGTGTAAAAATTTGAGTTTAGTGCCAGAGAGCTTTGAGCTGATGTTCTTAGTTTGGTATAATGTAAACAACGAAGAAGCTGATATATGCAAACTATCTTTACTCATTTATATAACGGATATGAGGTCAGCTGTGGGTTTCTGTAGCCAGTCTTAGTATGCTAAGATGGCTCTCTTGCATTTCTATGGTTTTCATCCAAGGACATTGTTGGATTTTTGTCGAGTAACTTTCATAAATCTTTGCTGATGATTGTGTTGCCTTGTCTTCTGTTTCATGTATGATATTAATTAAATAAGCGGCATTATTTGATGTTCAGATGTTAAATGGACCTTATTTTCCTAGAATAAATACTTCTTGGGTATAGTGTATAATCTTGAATATACGTTGCAGGATTTGTTATGCTACTAGTTTCTTTTTAAGATTTTTATATCTATATTTATAAGAGATAAGGTGATATTTTCTTTTTGATATTTTTATCTAATTTTGTTGACAAGTGATTGGCTATACAAAATGAACTGGGAAATCATCCATCCTTTGCTAATTTTGGAAAATTTTTGAAGAATTAATATTCTTTAAATATTTAATAGAAATTCCTCGCAGAAGCATCTGGTTTAAAATAATGAATTATGTCTTTTCTTGCTCATTCACATCCTATTTGCCTATATTCACATCTTGCTTCTTCTCATACGTGTATTTATATTTTTGTTGTTCCAGAACATGCCAGTGTCATCTAAGTTATCTAAACAATCTAACATGTAGGCACATAGTATCTCGTTTTATTTTCCTTATAAATCTTTTTACTTAAATTTGTTAGTGGTGCTTCCTCTTTTATTTCTGAG
>PVIR01037580.1:0-15198 GCA_004026965.1 Petromus typicus | reverse complement strand
GCCAACAGAGGACAGCTAATGACACCTCATGTGGCTTTCTCATGTGACTTTCCTCCTGGACTGTATTGTTGATATCTGCCATGTCCCGTAAGTTCTTAAAGCCTGCCTCTTCAAACACACATTAACATATATACTGATTAGCTGGGCATGATGCCACACCTGTACTCCCAGCAGTAGGAGGTTAAGGCAGGAGAATCGTAGTGACTGAGGCTGGCTTGAGACCTAGTCTCAAAACCAGGGTATACTGACGAGAATGTTTCTGGTGGTAATGTCCACCCTTCCCCCCAAACTATGGCTTTTAGCCTGTTGCTCCAAACGGTGAGTGACCTGTATGTGTGCTTTTTGTCTCCACTATATTAGAGAAAAACCAGCAGCAGAGCATGGTTAACACAGTGTACAGCCTCCCAACCTGCAGACTCTGGTTATCAGGCCACGTACTCCTTAAGTGGCTTGGAAGCAGCAGTGTTCCAGCCTTCAGCCAGCCCTCTCACCAGGCGGCCAGCACACTGCACGGAGAATGGGTACAAGCTGCGTCTGTGCCACCTGGGACCCCCTGCCACCAAGGTGACTGCCAGCAGTGGCTCTGTCTCAGGAAGGGCGTCCAGCGCTCACACCTGGCCCCGCAGCAGGTGTGTGTTCTCTCCCGCCCACCTGCAGTGCCAGTTGTGGTTGGGTGCCGTTCTGACGGCTCCAGGAGCCCATCTGCAAACAGCCAGCCACCTGTGTGGCTTTTTTATACTAAATCTATTGTTCCTGCCTGGAATTTTACTCATAGATGCGTTTCTTTCTTTGCCAACTGGCTATTTTCTCCTGGATATTCAGTTAAACTTTCTTCCTCCAAAACCTGTCAATATGAAATCAGTGACATCACCAACAACCCTTACTAAGGCAGCGGGTCGGGCCACTCTGGGCACCTCACCTCTTACCTGGCTGTTCAGAGTTCTGTGGCTTCACTTTTAGCACTTCCTTTCCCACTGTGCCATGTGTGCCCCGCCGTCTCCCCAGCCTGGTGTGCTCCATGACAGCATTTGAGAAGTGTCTGCTTTAAATTGGGGTCTTACATGATGCAATCTCTATGCCCGACCTCTAGCGTTCTAATTTGGTTTCTACCTGTTGCCATAGTCTTTGTTCAGATACTATGGATACCCTAAAGTCCATTTTCTCAATTTCAGTACTTGGGAGGCTGAGGCAGGAAGATTGCTATGGGTTCCGGACCAGCCTGGCTTGCATAGTGAGTTCAAGGGCAGCTTGGACTACAAAGTGAAATTTTGTTTCAAAAAATTTAAAAAAAAATACAAATTTCTGATCTGGGGTTGGAAACCACTCAGAATTGATCTACCGGTTCAGCTCTTGAGTGTGAAGACTGGACAGAGTAAAGTACAGAAAGAAACACAGAGTACAAGGAAGAGCAGCAGTAGCCAAGGGCATGAGGGATGGTGTAAGGTCTGACGGGCAGCAATGGCAGGTGTAAGACGGAAGGACAGGACAGACGGCCGAAGACAGCCTCCTGGACTCGCCTTGACAGCTGGGGCTGGCGCCTGTACAGAGCAAGCTACCTTTCACCGTCAGTGAGTGCCAGATGAACTTCTTTCCACAGGGCAAATTCTGGCCTTGGGATCATTTACAAAGTACCCTGTGTTTCGTTCTTGCAGCCCTGTCCTACTTTGTGAGGGTCCTCCACAGCAGAGTTTTGGGGGTGGTAAGGATAACCCTACCTTAATTCTGGTAAAGGCGGCCTTCCTCCACTGAAAAGCTTTTGCTCACACTAGCAGCAGCGTGTGGTGGTGCTTCAGCCTCGGTCCCAGGCGCTGTCCCTGGTGCGCACAGGGAGCCCTAACGACGGAGGAAAGCCATTGGCTGTGAAAGTGCCAGCAGGCAGCAGCTCTGCAGCAACGTCCAAACCCTTAAGAATCCAAGCACAGCAGGGACTGAGCTGAGCACTGCAGCTGGCTCTGGGAGGACACGGCATCGCAGCAGTACTGCTCTCGGCTCTGGGATAAATATGCATAGCTTCCAAAATGAAACCTCTGCCCAAGCGGGATATGACTGTCCAGTGCACAAAACTCCACGTCAAAACCAAAACGGAACCACCAGCAGCTGTAGCTTAACAGCAAAACTTCAGATGCGGTGTTGGCTGCACCCTTTGGAGGAAGTTTATCTTGAAGCAAATGCCATCCATTTAGAAGGTGCTATCATTGTCCACAGGAAAACCACGTAACACACGTGGGCACGCCGGCCCACCCACGCGGTAACTCCCACACTGCAGTGTGGGAAACTTACTGCATACCCATTAAATCACAGCATCTGGGAGAGGAAGCCAGGCATCAGTAAACATTTCTCTGAAGTGTGAGAACCACTGCCATGGCAGCTGTAGGAATCAGGGACTTGTCTCTTAACCTCAGTTATTTCTATGATTTTTCCTGGAAAAAGTTTGAAGTATATTAAAAACAGCTTTAATGACAAGGAAAAATAATTTCATGTTTATTTTACTTGTCTGAGATAGGGTCTAATTATGTGGTTCATGCTGTCTTTGAGCTTTACTATGTGGCCTGGGTTGGCCTCAAACTTGCAGGAATCCTTCTGCCTCAGCCTCCCAACCCATATACTGTATGTGAATATATTTTTTTTTCCAATTTTAACTTTTATGGTATTACCAGGTGTCAAACCCACGTGCCTCTATCACTAACCTACATCCCAGCCCTTTAAAATTTTTAAATTTAAATTTTAAATTAGAACATTTATAGTACATGATTACATTGCTTGTGTGGCGCTAATAACACCCCAGTCCTTTTCCATCTCCTTCCCTTTAACTATCGTCTTGCACTTGATAAAGATCTTCCTATTACCATTATCTTTTACTTTGTTCTTTATAGTTCAGGTTTCTCATGTAAGAAAAGTCAGGTGATCTTTAAGCTTCTGAATCTGACTTACCTCGTCTAACATTATGGTGTCTAGATGAACCCATTTTCCTGCAAATGACTAGTTCATCCCTGTGGCACAATGTGTACGTACCTCATTTCCTGTCCCTTCCTTTGTAGGATATACAGGCTGTTTACAGAGTTAGCTACTGTGTACTGTCCCCAGCCCTTTTTTCCTGTGTCTGGATCTCTCTGTGGCCTTAAGCTTGTGATCCCCCTGGCACAGCATCACTTGGTCATATATTTGACATCCCTTTAAGTCTCTAGTACACTGTGTTAGAGTACCTTGTTCCTTCAGAGAAACTACTTTTGGGGCTAAATATTAATGCCAATGATGCTACTGTGGTTCAAAATACACTTCTCAGGCCAAAATTTGAATTTGAAGTGTACTTAGTGGAGACAAGTTCCTGTTCAAAGATCTTGATTTCAAAAATAGGTGTCATTGGAGGTTAGTAAGATGTGAATCCAGCTAGGAAAAGCCATCTTTGGTTCAAAATAAGCAACAAAAATACAGGGTCTTAATAAATTGTTCAGATTGGCCTCAACTTGCCATCCTCCCACCTCAGCCTCCTAAGCCAAGAGGATTACAAGTATGCACCACCTTGTTAGCTAAAAAAATACTTGTGAACAGTAGCAGCAGTTAGGCAGGGTTTTTTGAGATGGTGTTTGCTATGTAATTCAGACTATCTTTGAACTCACTATGTAGCCTAGGCTGGCCATGGACTCAAGGAGATACTCCTCCTGCCTCAGCCTCCTGAATTACAGACGTGCACCCCCATACCTGGCCAGTTAAACAATTTTGAAGTTCAGATAATTAAGGAAGTTTTGGCTCACATGGTGAGCCCAGCCTACTCATGGTTGTCCTATGGCAGTGGCAGTGAATCTACGGCCTTTGTGCCGCAGTGGGCATCCATGCCAAGTTCTCCAATGGCCAAACACAAGATAACAGCACACAAAGACAATATTGGCACTCGAATGAGTAAGTGGGGCTGGGATTGCAGTTTGGGCAAAAGTTCTGCCATCAGTGACCTGTGGTATGAAACTGAACTTCTCTGCTGCCAGTTTAGTTCATACTTGACTCACTACCCATCCCAACAAAAAGGTAGAGGGTTAGGGAGGGAAACAGGATAGTGTCTGAGCCAGCCTAGTCTAGCATGTAAGGATCCTTTCTCACCAGTGAGTTTTAGTGTTTACTGGGTGTTCTCTTTAGATTTACACATCTGTGGAAATCAGAATCAAATGGCAGCCATATCCCCTATGTCCAACCTTTGGTCATTTTTCTAGATTTCTTTCTTAGTATTATACATATAGGACTTTACATTTCTACATTCTTGTTTACAAGCTGCCTAGATTTTGAAGCCCAACCAAGTCTGTTTAAAATGGCAGAATGGGACTGGGAATGTAGCTCAATGGTTCTGGCGACTGCCTGGGAAATGCAAAGAACTGAGTTTGATCCCCAGTGCCAAAAAACCAAAAATCACACCAAAACAGAAACCTCAAAAAACTAAAATGGAAGGATTTCATTCCTGTTTAAGGAATTGCAGAGATTTTGTCACAAGAATACATGAAAGCCAATTATGAAAATCAGGCAAAGGAAAAGTGGCAAATGAAAATATGCAGAACGCAAACTGTATTGTACAAAGTCATCTATTAATTTTGGTAGCAACTGTCTCGGCAGCCTGAGCAAAGAAAAAAACAGATTCCTGTAGTCTTAAGTTGAACAGATGCTTAGAACACCATTTTCCCACCATGCATCCTGTCCAGTGAACAGCTCTGTGTGCATGCCTCATCTTCCATCTTTCCTCACAAAGGAGTTGTGCAGGGTGATCTGGGCCACAAGGGCCTGGAATTGTGGGCACCCTGTCACTCAGAGGCAGTCACCAAACAGGATTGGTGACTTCTAATCACTAACCCCCAGCCTCACCTCTCCACCTAGAGGGAGAACCTAGTTCTAGCCACTCCCACTGCCCTTTAGCTATTTTGAGCTTAAATTTTTATGAACACCATTGGTTCTGTCCTTCCAAACCAAAGGGCTGTCTTGTCAATCAAAGCAGTAGTCTATTAGTACATAAAGTGCAAGCCTTTCTATTATTCAATGATGTTCACAAGCAGTTTTGTATAGCAGCCTCAAACTCAGGAAGACAAGTAGGATACACCACACTGGGGAGAGAGCACGGCCGCAGGCAGGGGCGCTGCAGCAGGCCGCTGGTCTCCTGCAAAGCTCTGAGGTTCACCATCCTGCCCTGAGTGGCAGGGTTCTCGCTTGCAGCCAAGTCTTTGCAGGGAGGCTGTGCCTTTGGCATACTGCTCTTTCCTCCTAACTTAAAGCCTACTCCCAGGCCTTGGCTACTTGAGGGCTGACTGTTCTCAGGTAACAAATCTCTTGCTTCTCCACAATGTAAGATCTTCCTGTCTGCACTCAGTCAAGGCTAGTGGAACTTGGTGGTGGGGAAAAAGCAAGCACTTCCCAGTCAAAAAGCCCTACATTTGACTTCTCACTACTGTCAGCAGTCACTTTACCTGTAAATTTTTTACTTTTTCCTGTTGCAGATAAGATCGAAGCTAGGTGCTGAGCTATATCCATAGCTCTTTTTTTATTTTTTGAGACAAGTTCTCCTTAAGTCATTAAGTTGCCTGGGCTGGGCTTGAACTTGGCATGCCCGTCTCAGCCTCCCAGGATATTGGGATTAATAGATGTGTGTAGCTGTGCTTGGTTTATGATCACACACAAAACTGTTAAAAACAAAGGTAAAACATGCATTAGTGAGTTTGTTCCGATGTGTATATCATGCTTTATTTAAATAAAAGAGGCAAATGGGTTATGGTGGTGTAAGCTTGTGATCCTAGCACTCGTGAGGCTAAAGCAGAAGGATGGAGCCCAGCATGGATTCTGTAGTGAGTTCAAGCCCAGCCTTACGTACACAGGGACCCTGTCTCAAAAAGTCAAAAATGAAATACAGCACCATTACTGCCATCATGTAGAATGAAGCTACATGATGAAAAGCAAAAATCTGCTCCCCTCAACCCCTCCTCACATCTGCCCAAGTCATTTTCTAAAAGTTATCTTCACAACAAAACTACTATATATGTAAGGAAGAGATCTGTGCATAGAACATACTGTGCTTAAAAATTTTATGATCCATGTTCTGTGCTGCAGAACAAATCTTTGACTTTCATTGCCTTCAGGGTACAGTGAACAGTCTACGAAGACTCCAGGTAAAGTAAAAATGGGAATGCAACACAAGATTTATAGGCTCCTAAAATTTTTTCACAGGATTAAAAGTGAAGAAAAAGGTATCGCAACACAAAAGCATCATTAAGTGTATAGTCTCTTGCCAAGAGTTTCACTGTAGATTCTTCTCTGCCTCCTCAGTCACCCCTCATGTTATTTCCAGAAACCGTGGCCCAGCAGCCTTCCTATTGCTGGCCTTCCCGTCCTCAGCCCATGCTGTTAATTCATGCACTGCACATGCAGGCGGTGTTTGAAAGGCTGGTGCTAGTTTGACTGTCATTTGCATCCACATCTGCTCACGGCTGCCATCACTTCCACTTTCAGACTTTGGAGAAGGTACATGATACTCAATCCCCACACTGATAATCTGTGTTCTGTACGATTACCGTTAATTTAAACCAGCACTGCAGGTGGCACCTATGTTCTTCCTGCCCTCTGCTCTTTCCAAGTAGCCCTAGGTTTTATGCATGCAGCATTACTGAAACCTCAGGGACTTGAACCTGGGCGCCGAGACACCAGGAGAGCTTAGCAGCGATGCCACCGTGGTGTCCACTGTAAAATGAAGGCTGTGTGTGCACAGTTAGTGCAGCCACCACCTAACATTAAAAGATCCAAGATTAAAAGTAACTTCCAGGTTACTTTTTGGACTAAAAAGACAAGATATTAAAAGCACTACCTTTAAAAGGCCATTTATTAATAATCTTTACAATCTATATTAAAATATTTCAGTTTGTTGTCAATTGGTTATTTTCTTTTACAAGACACACTTTTGTATAAGAGAAATCCAGGTATCTCTTCAACTTTTTATCGTCCTGGATGTTCTGAACCAGGCATCTGGTTGTTCTAGGCAATTTCAATGCAGTCCATCTGCAGGCTTTCTAGAAATTTTCCCATCGCTTAAGAAAAGGTCACACCCACGGACTGTCTCAGCCACTGCCACAGAAAAGCTCCTAAATAACCTACTGTAGAAAGCACATGCCGACACAAGCAGCGGTGATACTGAGCAGCCCTCACATGTACACTAATAATGGAAAAAGTACAAATACAAAGCAGTGGTTATATATCAAAAACATTCATTTAATTGAACACTAATTGGAACCCTTCAAGAAACACAATTACAGGGAAATGGAGGTGCTGCAGAGATTATTTATGAAGAATGTATCACAGACCTGATACTACATCAACTAGCAAACCCCCTCCAAGTTGAGCCGTAGCTTACACACGTCAGACCACCACATGAAACAAGTTACTTTTTGTATAACTTGTCTTTTGCATCGTTCTAAAATGTTCATAATGCTATAATTTAATTTTACATAAAGGTATAAAAAATAAATACGGCCATGCATATCCTGCTGACATTTAAAAAGCCACCAATAAATAACTTGAAATGCAGTCTAGAGAAACTGTCCCTACATACTTAAAAGTTAACTATGGAGGACTCCATCCAGCAAGCCTGAGTTTTTACAGAAGCCTCAAACTGGAGAAAGCTTCAAAATAAACCTAACTGAATGCCCACGAATGACGGACTGAAAACGTAAGGGGAAGGAAATGATACGAGCCCCACTGGAGTGCAAATACCTCTTCACTGCAGGTTTAATTGAAGAGGTTTGTGAATGAGTGGAGTTTCTCCTAAGGGCATGCTGGAAACATGAGAAAGTGAAGTGACAGAACGTTTTCTCAGGCAACCACTTATTCTATTTCAGTTTCCGTAAACTTCCCTAGTTAAGATTCTTGAGATTAAAAACACAGAAGCTTTTATAAAAGTTCGTCAGGTTCCTCATTAAAATTGAAGTCACACACCAGAGATAAATGATCTGAAGGGTAATGGAAGGATGGAAGCCGATTGGGTCCAATTTGCTCCTCAGTGAGCAAGTCGAGGGCCGACCGCACGCTGAGTGCATGCTGGGAGTACCAAATGTAGTCCAGGGTGTGCCTGCACTCCCCCGAGGTCCGGATCTTCCACGTGGTATAGGGCGGCTCCGACTGCCCGTCGGGACTCAGCAGCTTGTAGGCGCTGTTCAGGTTGAGGCTGGAGGAGGCGAAGTGTTTGTAGACCTCTTCGGTGGGCTCTGCGTTGAAGTCCCCGCAGACGATGAGAGGAATCTTGGCTCCCTGGGTGATGTTCTGCAGGTTCTGGAGAAGGTCACAGCCCTGGGCTGATCGAAACCGCTCCCAGCCAGTACGTGCCTTTAAGTGGGTGACAGCAATGCAGAACTGTCGCCCAGATTCCTTGCACTCTAGGATCTGGGCAATGGCAACTTGGTTGGTTTTCAGTGTCATGGCTGTCAGCCGAATATTAGCACTGTTGACCAGCTTGAATCGGTTTTGAAGGAAAAACAAGGCGCAGCCGTCCGGCCCATTGTTATGTTCAACATCGAGACAAGGCGACCAGGGCTTGGGGAAGAATGTGCCTTGGTAGCCCAATCTACTGAGGAGTGGCTGGAAGGTGTCGAAATAGTGGTCCACTTCCTGCAGGCACAGGATGTCGGGCTGGTAGGCCAGGATTTCTTCTAGGATGAGGCATTTCCGTTCTTCCCACTTAAGTGCCTCAATAGGGCACTGTACGAAGTTGTCTTTGCCTTCTCCGAGAGCTGAAAAGAAAAAGCCGGCGGTTGTCAGCTACTGCAGAACCATGATCTCAAAGTACCTGGGAGTCGCATAGGGTGGCTTCTGTAAGACCCTTAGGATGGACGTCCCCTCTGTTCCACATGCTCCAGTGGCTCTTCCGTCTGCACTGCTCACCCACCTGAACTAAACAACCTTTTGTGAGCAACGAAGGTCTTGCGTGTGAAAGCTGTTTCGTGTAGCTGTATTCAGAAAACAAGCCTCGCTAGGGAAACTGTTCTTTGAAGCCTCAAGGATCTAAGCTCCATCAGGTGAAATAAACTCTACATACTAGTTTTAACAACGATTGTAAGAAAGGTAAGATAAACTTGAGACATCTATGGCTAAAAGGATGTGCCTTGAGACCATACTCCCAAGTGAAAATAAACATGATACACGTGTAAATACCGAATTGTGTGAGAAACTGAAGGTGTAAATGAGAATCAAAATAGATATTGTGAAATAGGGAGAAAGGGCTCAAAGGGGAACTAGAAGGAAGGGCATTTGAAAGGAAAGAAAAAAACTGAAGAAGGAAAAAATAAAAAGTTAAGTACATGGGAAGAAAGAATGGAGTACAGGGCACTGAGAAGAAAGAATCAAGATACAACCTGTACAGGCACAAATTCTCAATGATGAAATGTATCAATACACTCAAATTTAAAGCAGCACAACCGAGAACAATGAGACTTATTTTAATTTTCCTATTTAAGAATGAATATGTGGGGGGGGCTGGGGATTTGGCTCAGTGGTTCTGGTGCCTGTCTTACAAGCGCAAGGACCCAGCTCAGGGCCAGGCTGAACTACAAAGTGAGACCCTGTCTCAAAAAAAAAAAAAAAAAGAAAGAAAGAATGAATTATGTGGGGCTAGGGATTTAGCTCGGTGGTTCTGGCACCTGCCTTCCAGGCGCAAGGGCCCAAGTTTGATCTCTGGTAATCACATACAACAATGCTGGGCATAGTGACCCATGCCTGTAATCCCAGCACTTGGTTTTGAGTTTGAAGCCTGCCTGGGCTACATAATGAGCTCAGGGCCAGCCTGGATCACAAAGTGAGATCCTGTCTCAAACAAACAAAAAGAATGAATATGTGGGCTGGGTGTGCAGGCCCATGTCCGTAATGCTAGCACTAAGGAGGCTGAGCCAGGAGATGGTGCAAAGGCTAGCTTGGGCTCTACAGTGGGTTTAAAGCCAGCCTCAACTAAATCAAATATCCTAATCTATCTCAGAACAGAACAAAACAGAAAGAGAACCTTCGGGGCAGGCATGCTGTACATGGGTAATTCTTTTTTTTTTTTTTTTTTAGGTTTTTGGAGACAGGGTCTTGCTTTTGTGGTTCAGGCTGGCCCCGAGCTCAGCCTCAAACTCACATCACAATCCTCCTGCCTCTTCCTCCCGAGTGCTGGGATTACAGGCGTGAGCCACCACGCCCGGCACTGTGGTATGTGGTACTGGTTGCTGCTGGGTGTGGGTCTCCACACCCCAGTATTGTTATGTGGTTACCGGGGAATCGAACCCGGGCCCTTGCGCTTGCGAGACAGGCGCCGGAGCCACTGAGCTAACTCCCCGGCCCCTACATGGGTAATTCTTGCACCATGGAAGTCTGAGGACACGGCTCACTGCATTCAGGCCCATGTACCATAAAAAGAACGAGCAGAGTGAGGTGGTGCACACCTGTAATCTCAGCACTTGAGAGGCTGAGTCAGGAGGATCCCCATGAATTGAGGCCAGCGTGGTCTACAACAGTGAATTCAAGACCAGTCTGAACTACAAAGTGAGGCCTTGTCTCAAAAACAAAAACAGACAAACCTTGGAAAATAAAACAATCTAAAACTGGTAGTCAAGTATTTCCTTCTTTTCCAGCAAATATAGACACATATAAAGAAATAGGCCTTTGGTTCTTTTTCTTAACAGTTCAACTGCTACACAGAAGAAAATACTACTGTAGGCTGGCTGATGCATCTGACTTTTAATTTGGCAGACACAGGAAAGGTGACCTTGCTAATGCCACAAAATACAGCAATGCCTCTGTTAGTGCCTCAGTTCACAAACTTAATTGTTCCACGATTGTGGAAAAGGTGATCACATTTGTTTTGGTGTAGAAATTATGGCTGTGGTTGTGTTAGTCACCCGATGCAGTCTGCAAACAAAAACAAAATTTGGCCAAAACACCTTCATGAACCAAACTGTTCACAAATAAGTGTTCCTGAACCGAGAACTGTATTTTTATTTTTATTTTTTTTGAGATAGGGTCTGGCTTTGTAGTTCAGGCTGGCCCTGAGCTCAGCCTTAAACTCATATCACAGCAATCCTCCTGCCTCTGTCTCCCGAGTGCTGGGATGAGGCGTGAGCCACCAGGCCTGGCACTGTGGTATGTGGTACTGATTGCTGCTGGGCATGAGTCTCCACATCCAGTATCGTATGTGGTTAACCGGAAAATCGAACCTGGGTTGTTGTGCTTGCAAGACAGGCTCCAGAACCACTGAGCCAAATCCCTGGCCCTTGAACTCTATTTTTGTTGAGCCTAGAGAAATGGGCCTTTCCTGCTGAAGTTCTGTTCCCCTATAAATGCTGCCTTACAGCCATACACTGAAAGCTGGAAGCAGCGTGAAATTTGAGGTTCTGCCCCTGTATGCCCAATAACCCATCACTACCCCCTCCTTCACACCTCCATCTGCCCCTGTGCCTCTTCCTGTTGCACTGCACATAAGCAGAGGTGGGAAGTCATGGCTGACCTCCCTGCACAGGCGCAGACACCAAGCATACCTTGGGCGAGGATGTTCCACTGCATGACTCGTATGGGGGGGTGGCTGCTGGGGCAGTCCGCCCTCAGATCCACAAAGTCCCTCTGGAAGCGGGGAGGCCGGGTGTGCAGCACAGCCCTGCACTCCTCGAGAAGCTCTTTAGGGTCAATGGGCTCCAGATGCTCCGGGTCAGGTGACACCAAGTACTCCGGGTGCTGTGAGGCGGCGCTGCTGTTCAGGGTCTTGGCGAGAGCGCTGTAGAGTCTGCTCGTGCCGTTTCCCATGGAAAACACTGCAGAGAGGACGGACGGCACAGTTACACATGGGCTCCTCTGCCCAACCTTCGGGCAGCTCCACTGTAAGAGGAAGTGTTTCCTGTCCACAGATGCCTGGAGTCCCCGCTTAGCGCAAGGCCGCCGTATTCCTGTACAGAGCCGCTGCACAGACCATCACAGGTGCACCCCACATCTAGGTTCCTACTAGTCCCGGTATTTCAGTACTCCTGTTAAGGGCATGTGCTTATCTAGCATGCATTCCAGTCCTGGTACCACAAAAAACCAAATGAATGCTTTCTCTAAGACAAATCTTTCAAGGGAGATAGATATACCTTGATATTGATGGCCTCTTCTAGGATTTGTCTGTATAACTTAGAAACCTAGTGTTATGGAAACATGGCTTAAGCCAGTGGTGACACTCTCCTGTCATCTCAGCTTGCTCAAGAGGCAGAGGCACAAGGAGTGCTATGGATCTGAAGCCAACCTAAACTACTGTACAGTAAGGCCTTGTCTTTAAAACACACACACACACACATACACACACACACACACACACACACACACACACACAAAAACAAACAAAACAGCCCTGGGATTTAGCTGAGTGGTTCCCACACCTGCCTTGTAAGCACAAGGGCCTGGTTTTGATCCCAGTAACTACATACAACAATGTCGGGCGTGGAGACTCAAGCCCACCAACAATCAGCACCACACATCACAGTGCTGGGCGTGGTGGCTCACACCTGAAACCTTAGCACTCAGGAGGCAGAGACAGGAGGATTGCTGTGAGTTCGAGGCTAGCCTGGGCTACATAGTGAGCTCAGGGCCAGCCTGAACTAGAAAGTGAGAGACCCTGTCTCAAAAAAAACCCCCCAAAAAACAAAAAACAACCACACCCAAAACAAAAAACAAGGCTTAACATCTGGGTACACTGCCACACACCTGCAGTACCAGCTACTTGAAAGGCTAAGGTAGAGTCCTGCCTGAACGAGAGCGAGGTCCTGTCTCAAAAGACAAAGAGCTGGGGATGCCGTTCAGTGGTAAAGTGCTCATCTGGTACTTATACATATCCCTGGGTTTAATCCCAGGGTTGAAAAGAGATATAAGAAAGCAGCATTGCCTTTTGTACAGATCCTGGAGAGCAGTGTAGAGAGTGAAATGGCAGCTCGCACTTGGGTTGCAGCTGGCTGCTGCCCTCGCTGTGCATATCCCCCAACCCCCACCCCCGGGTGCAGACTCTGTTACGGAACTATTGCGAGCTCTGTAGCTGTTAAGGAGCAGTACAGCCCCAACTACCAATGACTGGGCTTTTTAAAAATCCAGAGAAGAGGCTGAGGATGAAGGGGTGAGAGTTGGGTTTTTGTTCAACTGGTTTCCATCCAGGACACATCTTTTTACCACTGGCCCACACTCCTGGGATCCTGGAAAGGGAAAGTAAGAAAAGGCTCAGGGGACACTGGGCCTTCACAAGGACCTTCTGTGCTTTGTTTTTCACCTGGTAGGATTATAATTCATTAAGGAGAGCAGAACACAGTCTTCAAGTGATTCTGCACAAGAAGCTATTGCTGTGGGTCATTTGAAGATGTCTCACTGATGGCTTTGTAGAGGTCAACTGCGCTGTTTTCAGTTCATTTTAATACAAATTAGAGGCACGCTGGGTATTGTGTCACACCCCTGTAATTACAGCACTTGGTAGGCTGAGACAGGAGGATTCCCCTGAGTTAGAAGCTACACAATGAGACCCTGACTCAAAGAAATTTAAAGCAAGTTCCACTTGGCACAGCCTCCAAGATTCCGTCCGTAATGAATCCAATAACCATGCAATCTCTACTATATCCATATCCTTGCCTTTTTCTTGAAAAATACAAAGTTCTCTGTGTAAAATCTAGCAGGCTTATTGATCACACCGCAAACTATAAGTAGTCAAATTCATGGTGGCAGATCATAAAGCAAGCTCAAATACCACAAAACACCCCTGCGCCCCAGGGTCGATAAACACACAGGTTTGCCCCTCCACTTCCTCAATTCAAGGTATTGCCATCCCCACAGCAACATACACGGGTTTCCTACCACACACTCGGGTACAAGCACCATCTCCAAATAAGTAAACTCCTAAGGCCACACCAGTTTCTTGAAATCTGAAATAAACTGGTACCTGACATTTGTCGGGCTCTCCCAAATCACCAGCCTAAAGCAGTGTATTTCAACAGGATGGCTCTACTTTACTTTGGTGACATTTTCTTTCTGTTGTCAAACTGTTTGGGGATCGTTACTATTATCCAAAGTAATTACCATATAAATGACTGAAAAGAGGGTGGTAGTGTGCAACAGGCTGCATTTGTGTGGGTGACCACCACTTCCATGAGCAAGGCCTTGGGCTTGAGCCCTAGAACCACAAAAAAATGGACAAATCCAGCATTTGAAGAGCTATAAAGTGTCAGAAAAATGTAGAATAGTCAATTTCAGATAAAGAAGATACCAACTTCAGACAATGAATGTATGTGCCACTAAGACATGACCCGAAAAGCAAACTGTACCCTCTTGCAAAGTGAGCTGAAAGTCATTATGACAGTGTTACAAGATATGAAAAAGCCTAAATCAGAATCAGAAAGCTCAGAAACAGGCTTCAAACAATCAGTAATAAAACTTCAAAAGACACACGGAGAAAACACTGGAAGCTGGCATAGCAGCATGTGCCTGCAATCCCCGCCAGAGGCTGGGGGAGAAGGTCCTCGATTCATAGTCATCTGGACATGTTATGATATCATGACAGGTGATAGAACCCTGAAAGTATGCAGAAAAGACACCCTCATCCTGCAACGGGAGTCCACATAAATAACGGATAGAGGGAATAAAATATTAACAACCATAAATCAAGAAAAAAACATGTAAATACCTGAAAAATAGATACTGAAAAACCATTACACATCCTTGAGGAAGTCAGCCACGAAGGACCCACAAGTGCATGGCAAAGAAAATGAAAAAAATCCCGACAGCATCTAGGGCAAAATCAGCAAGTAACTTCAGGAAAATGTGTATATGTCAGGCTTCGATGGCAACATTTTATGCCTAAAGAAAATGAGCAGCAGACTTCAAATACCCAAGGAAGGAAAGAAGATGTGAGCCAAAAAGATTTTCTTTCTATGCTGTCTCCAGTCTTTCCTGAGGAAACACTACAGCAGGGGTAGGCAAACTGCAAGGAGATATTTTCATACATTCCTCAAGCTAAAAACAGTTTTTACATTTTAAAAACAGTGTTATACACACACATATGTGGATCACTTTTGGTCCACAAAGCCTAGGTATTTACTCTGTAACACTTCAAAGAAGAACCGTGCCATCCCTGCCGGGGAAGAACAAGCTGAGAGAATCAAAGCGACCAGAGATCGGAGGACTGAGGGCTGAGGGCTGAGGGCCTCCCACAGGCTG
>PVIR01037579.1:0-14758 GCA_004026965.1 Petromus typicus | reverse complement strand
CATCTTTGAAGGCCTATACACAAAGGGAACATAAGTACACTTAATATACCATGAAGTTAGTAATAATTAGTGTCATAGCTATGTAGAAGTATTTGTACATGTTTACTTAGCTTTTACTCTTAAGGAAAAATCTAGACTCCTTTAACAGGCTTCCATTGTACAACTGCACTGACAAGAATTTAAAGACTCCTTGGAGCTCTCATAAACCTAGGAAGTTGTCTTTATGCCCAGCATACTCTCTAGGAAAATATCCAAAAAGCTTCTTTCTCCTTGTCTCTGTTACCCTAGTACTAAAGTTTTATTCCCTACTTTTGGTTGATCACCATTACTGATTTTCCCTGAACTCCTTCTAATGGAGGTTTTATATGCTCTCTGGGATTAAGGCTCTTTCTTAAACTTTGGAGTCTAGCTCTGCAGCAAAGACTGAGAGGTTCTCCTCACAACCCTTGCTTTTTCAGCCACAGAGAAGAGTTTTGTCCAATAGTCCCCAGGTTCAACAGGTCCCCACTTAGATGTCTTAATAGTCTCTTGAGATGGCTCATCATAACTGTTAACACTTTATATATTATTTTTGATGAAGGGAAATCTCTTAAGAACACAGACAATAGACACTGTATTTATACAACTATTTATTATATGACTTTGATCATCCAACAACCTGGGTGGAAATGTATCTCCAACTTTAAAATATATTTTTCTTATTAATTCATTTAATTAGTCTTCTGTTAAGTTATGTGAACCACAACTATTTGAGCTAATATCATGATTGTCCACCCATCTCTCACCAATTTAAGTAAAATTTTTATGGGAACATATTTGAAAGTTAACACAGAAAACATACATAGGAACCTGAATCTTATCTAATCTTGATGTCATCAAATTTTAAATCCTGTTGGCTCTCATCTGGCAGTGTTTTGAGTTTGGTTATCCTGAATAACTAGTCTTGCACAGAAAGCCTAAAAGAGAAGTCTGTAAGGCAAAAAGAAAAAGAAAAATGTTGTTAGCTCAAAAACATTTTTAAACAAAGCAGGTACAGGTGCTCTAATAAGTTAACATGGATTAAACAGACAGATGGACTCGAATATACAAGACAGTTATATTTAGATCACAGGGACTTTCAGACACACTGGCCTTGTAGTACTACAATAACCCTTTTGTAGCTTTAGGTCTGTAACTACAAAGGGACCAGTCAGAACTGTTCCTGTAGGTTGTCGACTCACAGGGATCTCTTATAAGAAATTAATGGCAAGAAGAATCAGAAGGGAAAGAGAAAAAAATCTTCCCCTGACAGCAAAGGGTCTGTGAAAAATATGTAACTTCAAGATTTAGGGGTTACACCTTCAATAGTCATACTGAGAAAAGCAGTCCAGGACTGGGGAGAAGAATAGAAGCAGCAGCTTCCGAATATGAAGAGCCATATCCTCCTGCCCCAAAGGTCACCTCTAGGACAGCTGCCCTCCTCTGGGCCTCCTTGGTCTTCTCTTTAGCCTCTCCTTGGTTTCAGGTATAAAAGGCTTCAGTGTCTAATTTGATCAGCAATTGGATTAGAAATCTATCCTTAAGAATTATCTTTTTATAGAGTCTAGGGATAGGAGGGTAAACTCAGTTAAAGCCTCCTGGAGTCAATGGTTCAAACCAATAAGAATTAAGAGGCTTAGAATGAGTTCTTCTAAATCTTTCCAGGATGTGGGTCTGGAAATGGTTTTGTGCTTTTTTTGTCCTCATTTTCCCCCAGGGTCCATTTGGGGTTTTTCTCGGGACGGCCTGACTCCCTGTGGGAAACGCCTCTCCTCTCACTGTGTTTCCTCAGGCCTTCTGTAATTAATATGTAATTCATCTCTGATGACCTCTGTTGTATGCAAGGCTGCTTGCTTTTCACTAGGGGTTGATATTTGGCTTAAAAAGAGTGTGATATCTTTCCACGCTCCAGAGACTGAGCTAAACTTTGGAATGTTTCTAAATACCATCCAGGATCATCAGAAAACCTCCCTGAATCCTGTTTGATCTATTTTAAGTCTGTCAAGGAAAAGAGCATGTGAACTCAGAGAGCACTGTTCTCCCCGCTTTCCCCCTGAAGAAGGTGCAGGCCCTTTGTGGAGGTTGGATGTGGCCTGGGAAACAGCTTGGGTTCTGCCTCCAAAAGAAGGAAAAGAAAAAAGTTAAAAGTAAGAGTTTTTAACAGTGAAAGGCGTTTTCTCTAATATGCTAACAGTGAGTGACTGAAAGTCTGCTCAGGAGTCGAAGCCCTCAGTCTTGGAAAAGGAGTGCTGGGGGTTAAAATGTCCCCTCACCGGTGGATGATCAAACCAGAAAGAAGACTGTGGTAGAGCAAGCCCAACATTCTTCTTCATGAGCAGGGGCAGGGGATCAGGCCAGACTGCCGGGGACTTGTCCTTCCAGAAAGAGCAGCAGCTGTGCCTATAGCTTTTACCTGCCGAGGAAGACTCATGTTTCTCAGGTGATGAACTGTGCCCCCAATCTACTCTACCACAGGAGAATTACAGAAAACAGGCTCTAACGCTGTCCCCCAAAAATGAGAACTCAAATCTGTATCTCCTAACTGGAATCACAGTTAACAAAAACAAGTTGCAAAAAGAAAAGGACAATTTGGGGCTCACCTCCTCACCTCCTGTCAATCTCAGATCCCAGATGTGGCACCAGAATGGTGCCAGGTGTTCTGGGTTCATGGTTCCACAAATGCCAAGAAGTGAAGTCACAAACCAAAGAAGGTGGGTAGGAAAGTTTTGCTGGCAATAAAGAGAAGGAGAATAGCTCCCAGATATCCAGGAGAGGCCCCTGATGGTGTGGCCCTGTTCGTTTTAATAGTGAAAGACTTTGAAATAAGGCTCTTGTAAAATGATAAACAGTGGTTTGAGTCACTCTGGAGGGGAAATCGCTCACCTCCAAAGCAAAGGGAGGCTGAATGACAGGCAGCTCCTGTGCCCTGGGCACCTGCCTTGAGACATTCGTCCATAACTTCTTAATTATTTCCACCTCACTCCTGTGGGGTAACTGACATCTTCCTCAAACGCAGGATGAGGACATTGAGGAAGATGCCGCCACTGCTGCCTAGTCTAGGAATATGCACCAGCCCTGACTAGACTTCTACGTCCTATTTATCTGACTTTAAGTGCACGGTCCCTGCATTACTCATTCATTCATTTTTTTGCTTATGGCCTAGTAGTCAAAGCCTCAGAATCCAATGTCCAACTCTGGAGTTAAGTTTAAATTCTGGCTTCAGCACTAACTCATGTGTGATTGTGGTCAAGTTACTGAACCACATCTGCTTTGATTGGTTATCTGTGAAATACCAACTGAAAACAACATCTTCTTATTGCAGCTGTTACCTCAATGAAGACTTAGAACAAAACCACCTGACCATTAGCTAGTTTTATCATTCTGATTTATTTGTTGAGCCAAAGCAGTATTTATGGAGCCCCCGTTCTGTGCCACACAGGCTGCTCCATGGCAAGTGTATGAACAGGCAGAGGCTGTTGTAACAAAATGCCGCGGACCAGGTGGTTTATTTTCTCACAGTTACAGAAGCTTCGAAGTCTAATCAGGTTTGGTCAGTGCTGAGGGCTTTTTCCGGCTTGCAGATAATCACCTCGCTGAATCCACGCATGGCTTTTCCACTGTACACACATGGAGAGAGAAAGCAGCTCTCTCATCTCTTCCAGTAAGAATGGGGCTCACTGTTACGGAACATCCTGAGGGCTCACCCTCCAGACCTCAACTGAACCAAATTACCTTCCAAACACCCACCTCCAAATACTGCTACATCAGAAGTACGTGAGTGTGAGGTGGGGACACGCACAAAAATATTCAAAATGCAACAGGAAGAGTATAATGTTGAACAGGTGAAAGGACCCGCAACCACAGAAGTCTTTCTCTAGGGGACACGGGCACCACCAGAGATGTTCAGAGGTAGCTATAAAAATCACAGGAATAACGGCAGGGGATTTAGCTCAGTGGTTCTGGCGCCAGCCTTGCAAGCATAAGGGCTTGGGTTCTATCCCCAGTAATCATATACAACAATGCCGGTGTGGAGACTCACGCCCAATGGCACTCAGTACCACATACCACAGTGCCAGGCATGGTAGCTCACGCCTGTAACTCCAGCCTTAGGAGGCAGAAGCAGGAGGAATGCTGAGAGTTTAAAGCTGAGCTCAGGGACAGCCCGAACTACAAAGCAAGACCCTGAAAAAAAAAAATTACTGGAATAAGAATGCCAGGCAGGGTAGCTGCACATTCCTGCGAGCGCTAATCAGTCTCTGGCCACTCTGCTTCTGGCAGGCTCCTCGCAGGCGCTCACAGCCAGGGTTCAGGCTCTGCGGAGTCCAGGAGTTTTCTCTGCCCGAAGCAAGAGCCAGTGCGCAGGCTCCGGCTTCACCTGCTGCTTCTCTTTCTCTTCCACAAACACAGCTGGAGTACACGGCCCGCCTAGACTTCCTCTGGCGAGTACAAGCCAAGGAGGAGATCAATGAGATGAAGGAGCTGCGGGAGCACAACGAGAACATGCTCCGGAACATCTTGCCCAGCCACGTGGCCCGCCACTTCCTGGAGAAGGACCGAGACAACGAGGTGAGCCCAGTGTGTGTGGCCTGTGGGAAGGGGCCCGGCGCGGAGCGGGCCTGCCCAGGTGGACCCCAGCTTCCGGGAGAGTTGCTCCGTCCTTGTGCGAGAATGTGAGTGTGACCACTGTGCCTCTTGCCTAAGGCTGGCTGCCTGGGTCAGACCTCCCTCCTCGGTCAGATGGATGTAACGTTTTCACTGTAAGACCGGATGGAAAAGAGTTGTGTGCTTTTGTGTAGATATATGCATAGGTAATTGTTGGTGCAAATGTAAATATGTGTGCGTGTATCAAACAAGTCTACCTGGTATATACTAAATGAATTGAAATAAGGTTCTCAAGGAAATTTATGTATACCTAGAAACATTCTTTACAGTGCCAAAAGGTGGGGGCAACTTAACTGCCCATCAGTGGCGGCACAGAGAGACAAAATAGGTTATACCCATTAGAGAATATTATCCAGCCTGAAGAAAAAAGGAAATTTTAACACGTGCTACAGCACAGAAAAAACTTCTCTGAAATGAATAGACCAGACATTAAAAAGTACAAACGCTGTATGACCCCATTCCTGTGAGACACCTAAAGTATTCAAAATCATGGAGACAAGGAGTAGAATGGTGGTTGTCAGTAGTTACAGACAAGAAATAGAGAGCACTCGTTTTGTGGATACATAACTTCAGTTTTGTAAGATGAAAAAAGTTCTAGGGTAGTATATTCACATGACTATGTATGACAGATACATAGATAAATTTATCTGTGTCTGTGGGTGTGAGGTAGGGGTGTGTATATTATGAATATATTGCTTAGCATTTAGTAGGTGCTCAAAAATTCTCTTTTCACTTCAAAGTGTTTTTTATTATATATCCGGAAGGGTACTCTGTGAAAAGAACCTGAAGCCTGAATGAAATCCAGGTGCTGAGGGCTCAGACTCCCTCCAAAGTGTTTGCTAGACTTTTCTGTCTTTTCCAGCTTCTTGGGGCCTAAACTCTTCCTTGGCTTGTTGTCCCATCAGCCTCATCTCTGCCTCTGTTCTTTCATGGCTCATCTCATGAGGACGTGTGTCCTTTCCTCCAGGGACATCGGATTTAGGGTTCATGTCATCCAGTACAACTACACTTCAACTTAAATACATCTACAGAGACATCACTTCCAAACTGGGTCCTGCTGTGATGTCCCAGTGGACAAGAAGGAGCACAGTTTATCCAAAAGGCAAGGCAGCAAGTGTGTGGACGGAAGCTCTGGGGCACCGCGATGAGGCTTTTTGTGGGGAGCCTTGAGAAGTTTTTAAGCACAGTATAATCAGTCAGCTGCCAGCAGAATACGGATAGAGAGCTCACAAAATCAGAGCCAGTTAACACATCTTAAGATAGTGCAGGTAAGGCTCAAGTGAGGAGCCCCACAGCAGTGACAAAGGCAATGGGGGAGATAAGTTCTAGAATCCTGTAGAAGGTAGAATTTGCAAAGCCCAATAACAGAGCTGATTTTAAAAAGATAAGAAATTTTTAGAAGTGCTCACAGCTGAGCTTACCTGAAAGCTCTAAGAGAAAGTCACTCTAAAGGGAGCTGAACCAGCCTTTGCCTGTCTGAAAGTAGCAAGTGAGAGGGCGTGGCCTTCCTCTGGGGGGCTTTCGAGGCTTGGATATCATCGGGCTCTGTATCCTGGGGAGCCCTGAAGGATAGACTCAGGAGCAGCCTCATCCCTGCAGACTGTGAGCTCCCAAGGACAAGAACTAGGACAGCCATGATGGCCACTGCCCCCAGACTGGCTGATCCTGCCTGTGACTCTGCTAATAAGGGCTGTGAACATCAGGGGTATATTACTGTGCCATTAAGTCTTAGTGCTCTGTGACTGCATTGGATGCTGCGTCCCCTCACTGAGCCACTCAACCCAGAATTGTTTAGATGCTGCAAAAATAACACAGTTTGTCTCGGAGACTGGGCAACTGTTCCAATAGTAGATTTATAAACTGAGCTCAAGATGGGTGAAACTCCTTAGAACAAAGGTTGCAAAGACACTGACTGGAGGTAAATCTCACAGCGAGCCAGTTGGCTGAGCCAAGGACTCATGGTGGCTGGTTTGCTAACTTGGTTCTGTTTTGTGGATGTGATGCCTTGGGCTTAAAAGGGGGCTTTAGAGACTTTCACATCCCTGAGGCAAAATACACAGCAGCCCTGAGGTAAAGCAGGGAGCTGTGTCTTGGCTCAGAGTTTCAGGGCATGGTTGGCAGGCTCACATGCAGAAATGGGGGAGAGGGGCTGGCACACCAGAGTGCTGCTCGCACGGTGGCAGCCAGGAAGCAGAAACAAAAGACAGAGCCGGGGAAATACCCTGAGTCACATCCCCAATGATATGTTCTGCCTCTTCTACCCATGTCCACCTGCTGACAGCACATTCACCTATGGATCATAGCACCCCTGGTCCAGTCACCTTCCAAAAGCCACAGCTCTGAACACTAAAGGCCTTTGGGGCAGCCCCAACTCAAACCATAAGTAAGGCGCTCTCCAGTTCTCCCATGTGTACCCACCACTCCCATTACCCTTACACACTTGGGGGTTTGTGGTCTTTGCTTGAGATCTGAGAGGGCAGAGAGGGAGAGGCCTACTGGGCCCACTTCTCATCTGTGCTACTAAAGAAAAACTGGTGAAAGGGAGGACCAGGAGATGAGTGATAGGCACACTGGATAATCAGCTCTCACTCCGCCAGGTCCTTGAGGGCCTCCCGGATGCAGACTGAAGCATAGCCCGCCCTCCTGGACAGATGGAGTTTTTCAGGACTGATTCAAGCCTATTTTTCTCAAAGTTCCCTAAGGTCAAGACTTTGTAACAAGAACTTCTTGACAGAGCCAAGAAAGCAGAGAGAAAATTGGTGTGCTTCAGCTGTGACCACCAGATGGAAAGAAAGAACCTTAAGAACCTCAGAGAGAAAACTCGAGGGCAGATGAAAAGAAAGCTGTTTTTTAACCAAGACACCAAAAGTATGCAGTATCTGGGCCCAGCGGGGAAGAGCAGGTCAATAACTGCTTCCATCCTGAAAGGAAGGAAACTATCCAGCAGCAATGGTTGGATTCCCAAACCCCGTGACATCTGTTCTTATCCAGCCCAGTCCCCACAGGGTAACTTGAATGGCAGCTTCAACCTTAATCAAGTTGGTAAGACATTTTCAGTAAAAATTCCTATCAGAATGACTTGAGGTTTTATAAATATTTAAGCAACTACAAGCAATAAAGATGAGATACTGAACTGTTTACTTTGCCAACAGAACCTGAAGATTAAAAAATGTGATAAAATATCATCTACTGAACACCTACTACATGTCAGATACTGAGAACAGGCAACTGATGAAGAGCATCTCACTCATAGCCTTAAGAGAGTTTTGTCAGCCCCAGTTATTGGTGAGGAAACGGGCCCTGAGAGGCTCACAACATGCCTCACATTCTTCAAGCAGCACTACACCTCGAATTCGGGCCCTGCCCACCTGCCGTGCCATGACCCCAGTGAACCTTGGAGTCGGACGAGACTACAGATTGTGCTTGTCCTGTGTACGCACACGCACGTGACAGAGGACAGAGAAAAATAAACATAGAAACACAATACAGAGAGAAGTGGCAGTTGGGGCCAGGCCACTGTTATTGTAAGAGGCAAAGGCATTTTGAGCTTCTCTTTTTGCCACAAATATGAACAGCAATAAAGCCCCTGAATATTCGGGGGCTTTGAGTTTTTCTGGACTACAGCGATGCCTAAATCACCACCTTTTGCTGCCCCACCAGGGCCTCTCACCCAGCCGGTGTCCCTGAGCTGGCAGCATGTACATGGCTGGGCATTGGCTGACCTGGAGGAGTCGTGATGAAGTTCCGTGCTTCTTTATGGGCCTCACTCCTCTGGGAATGATTCCACCGGCCTAAGTCAAAGAGAGGCAGAGACCAGAGCCTCCCACTGGTGTCTTTCTCCACATTAGTTCTGGGTGTGGCCCGGGCACAGCAGCCAGGGCCACTCTCAGAACCACTCAGACATCGTTGTTCAAAGTTCCTCCATGTTTTCTCTCCCCTCCCAGATGCTATTGCTTCTGAAGCCCCTGCAGGGGAGATATATTCCCTGCTAGGAGAAGCCCAAAACTCTGAGTCAGAAGGACATTTGAGGTCCTCCATTTACTAGCTATATGATTGGAGACAAACTGAGTAGGTTTTCTAAGCCTCAGTTTCCTCATCTGTAAAACTGTCCGTATTCTACCCTTATTCTCTGAGGACCTAGATCCTACTCAGGCAAGGAAACTGCTGGGAAGTTTCCCAGACAGACTTGAGTAGTCAGAGGCACTATGTCATGGTGCTCCAGGACTTTTAGACCACAAGAACTTCAGAATTTAGTGGGGAACGGCGACCAGGGCAGAGGCACCATAGGTACAAAAATCTTGAAGGATGTTGAAGGGGCTTCATGTAAGCAGCACAGGACTCCTCTGAGTCCCTTTGGCCTGAGCAGGTAAAAGACAGTCTCTTGAGCAAAGAGGAGACCTCAGATATTGGCATGTGGGGTACAGGGGAGAGGATGAGCGCAGAGTGCTCTGCAAGGTCTGAACCTGTACTTCCAGCCCACCAGAAGATGGTACCAATAACACAACAACAGCTTTTTCTATATTTATCAGTCCCTCATCAGTTCACAGTGTTTTTATTTTCTTTAGGCTCAAAATAGCAAGAAGCAGATGGAACACTTAGAGTGGTTTAGAGAGAGCTGAATAAAGAAACCATCTCTGAAGGTGCGGATAGGTGGGCTGGAGCCTTCCTTATCCTCAAAGCCCTTCACCCAGTCCCTGATCTGCTGGGAACGGGACAGGGCTCATCTCCCTGGGCTGTGTCATGGCTGCCCACAGCCTCTGGGTGAGCGGACCAGTGGTGGTGATCAGTAGGACATCAGAGAGAAGAAGAGGAGAATAAGGTCAAGGTATTTACATCATTAGAACCACTTAAAGTCAGCTGTGTCCTCCACAAAAACTGAAAGATCCTCTCAAGACCGCAGCCATCAGTGTCAATTTAATTCACTCCCTCCGGGCTATTCTTGTCCCTCTGAGCACAGAAAGATGACAGCTCTGCTACCACTGGCCCTGGACCCTGCAGGATTCTTTGTAAGATGTTCTTTCCTCCTCTCAAAGCTAAGGCGCAAGCAACACAGCCCCTGGGGTCAGTCAGAGCACCATTGTGAACCTCAACGGGGAGGACCAAAAGGACCAGGGGCAGAGTCTCCCAGTGCAGCCAGAGGCAAAGGCTACCTGGGCTGCAAGGACATTTTCTGTCAGGAGGTAGAGAATGTGTAAAAGCTCCTGAGTGGGAAAGGAGCGAGGGGTTGGCTTCTGCTAGACATAAGCCTTGAAGCAAGGAGTTGAAAGCAAGTGGTCTACCTGAAATTGGTCCCAGGGAACACACACAGGTAGAAGAGTGGAAAAGAAGGCAGAATGCGGATAACTGATACATGTGGCATTAGCAGTGGAAGATGAGATCTCATCTCAGCGTTCTGTCCTAAATGTTATTGGTTTCGGCTGCCTTGATGTCATTAATTGATTCAAAATATTTACCTTGGCTAGTCATTTTGGCTGTGGGCAAGAGCTAGAAGTCACACAGGTCTGCATCTGGTGAATAAGGACATATCATAATATTTTTATGAGCCTGCCTTTCAGTTGGGTGACTATCAACAGGAACATTCACTGTATTCTTAACCACACCTCATAAAAGCACTCATAAAAAGGGACTTCCTGAACTGCTTCAGAAAGTAACAAGGATGTTGGGCTAATTGTACATATAGCAAGATGAGTATTTTAAGGAGGATTAATGGCAATACATCCTTTACTGCAATCTTGTTTAAATGCACCGCTGCTTTTGATCAGCCCTAGTAGAAGATGCTTTAAAATAAGAAAAGACTGGAGGTCTCCGGCAGGAAGTTTGCATATAATTATTCAAGGAGATAACAGGGAAGGGCCTGATTTAAAAGAAAAAAGGATAGGGATTTAAAAAAAAAATGTTTAGGAAACAGAAACAAACCTAGAAGAACTTAGTAACTGAGTGATGTGAATATGACACACCTACTCAGTAGGTTATGCCTAACCTACTCACCTCCCCAGCTCGAAGGAAGTGAGTAGAGGACAGCAGACGAGCACCGACAGTGAGCGACAGAGTGAGTCCTCACCAGACACCAAGTCTGGCAGGGCCTTGATGTCAGACTTCTCAGCCTCCACAACTGCAAGACATGAGTTTCTGCTCTTTCTAAGCAGCCCAGTCTAAGGCTTCTTGCTACAGCGACCTGGACATGCTGAGACAGTGGTGCTAGGTGTCCTCTCCTGTTACAGTCCACTCTTGAGTATCTGTGCTGCACCCAGAGATGCACGCACACACACGGCTCTACTGTGGGACCTGCTTCTCATGACTGTTTCTGGCTCCCCCTTTGTCTCTGTGCAGGAGCTGTATTCTCAGTCCTATGATGCTGTTGGGGTGATGTTCGCCTCCATTCCAGGGTTCGCAGACTTTTACTCCCAGACTGAAATGAACAACCAAGGAGTAGAATGTCTGCGCTTGCTGAACGAGATCATCGCTGACTTCGATGAGGTAAAGCCCAGTCTTGGAGGTGCACAGCCACAAATGGGAGTCATGTTCATAAGCATTGTGGTGTTTATGATTTGTTTCATGTGTTTTGTGCTGTTATCGCTACAGAACTACAGCTGCACTATAAAGACATTCACTACCTGATTTAATTAACATAATCACAATTGTCACCTAAACTAGCAGGTGTTTCGATGGATGTACACACTGTAGGGTGATTGTACCAAGCCGATTCAAGGTCCCTTTAACTTTTGTCCTCCATTCTAGGCTACAAGCACATGAAGATAGAAACCACACTCCTCTCTTTTGTGTCTTGTTAAGTCCCTAGGGCCTAGTACTGACCTCATTATAAAACTAGTTGGGAAATAATAAGATAAGGATAGTCTACTAAAACCCAAAATAAAATAAAAACTAAAAATGCCCGTATTAAAATCTCAGACCAGGCCCAGGGGTGTAGCTCAGGGGCACAGCTCCTGCCTGGCAAGTGCAAGGTCCTGAGTTCGGTCCCCAGTACCAAACAACAAACAAAAAATCAGACTAAATGTTGAGATAACAGATTTTGTTTTATTTTAAATTCAATCCCTCTCCCCAAAAGGCTCCCAGGAATGCCTTTAAACTTTAGCAAACAAAGTAAATTTGATATAAATTTGTATCTTATTGTACAAAGCTGTGAACATCCAGGAGTCTTCAAACAGCAGGAGAAGAGGCCTGCACCCCGACAGCAGGCACAGGTGTTCGCAGAGGGAGTTGGTGAGCCTGGGGGTTAGCTCAGTGGTTCTGGTGCTGGCTTTGCAAGTGCAAGGACCTGGTAACAACATACCACAATGCCAGGCATGGTGACTCACACCTATCAGCAATGAGCACCACAGTGCCAGGTGTGATGGCTCACACCTGTAATCCCAGCACTTGGGAGGCAGAAGCAGGAGGATTTCTGAGTTCGAGGCTGAGTTCAGGACCAGCCTGAAGTACAAAAGCAAGACCCTGTCTTAAAAATTAAAAAGAAAGGAGTTGGAGGCTGGGCATCGATGCAAAAAGTTAGAGACTGTCTTCTTTAGAACATGAGCTAGATCAGTAGAAAGAGGATGAATAAGAAGAAAGAAAAAAACAGGACAAAAGAAGGAAGAAGGGAGAGATGAGCAGGAGGAAGGATGAAAGAGGAAAAATTAGAGGTCAAGGAAGAACATAGAGTGGGAAGAATGAAGTCAACAAGAAAACAAAAACATCACTTGACCCGCCACCCTCAAGCAGCCCAGCTTCCCTGCGGCCTCCTCGGGTCCCGCAGACATGTCTCCCTTCTCTGGCTCAGCACTTGCTCTAGATGCTCCCTGGCTGAGCTCACTTCAACAGTGATGTGCATCTTCCGGCTAATGTAATTACCCACAGGACCTGAGGTCTTGCAAGATTCTTCTCTGGAAGAGGAAAGCTAAACATGGCACAGAGCGCTCTCTCAAGACTCCAATAATCCAGTGCCAGGGCTCCTTCCTCCACAAAAGATACAAAAAATGTCTGCTCACTTCCCAATTCTCCATATACACTAATGAAAGGGAGTGATGGGGGTCACATTATACTAACAGACACACTTAGATATAGAGAAGGTGCATTTGCTGCATTGAATGAAATTCAATGAAATTTGAAATGAAATGAAATTTGCTGATTGAATGAAATAATGGAGACAAACTTAACTTTGAGGAGGAGGCAACTTTGCTGAGGTCTGAAGTAGGTGCCAGACCAAGTAGTTCTAAAGAGAAGAGGAAAACATAAGAGTGGCCATGAAGCAGCTGAGAAAATGTATCACCCAGAGGCAGAGGGAGAGAGACAGGAAGCAGAAGGCATCCAAGGTCTTTGAGCTAAAATATGAACAGCAGAAGGGCTACTAAAAACCAAATCCATTTGGTGGCGTGTGAGGATCAGTGTCAGATACCAAAGGCTCCTGAAGACCTTGTATACTGGGCACAAACCAAAGTTTCTCAGTGAGGGCAGAAAAGTAGATTCAAGTTAGCTCAAGAAACACAAATAATGAATAATAATTGCCTTATCTGAGACTCATGTTCTAGAGAGAGAGAGAGAAAGACAGAGAGACACAGAGAGAAACACAAAAATACCTTCTTGTGTTCCCTATGTGCCCAAAAGAGATTCTATTAAGTATGAATTTCCTTAGATTCTGGTCACTTTGGAGAGGATTTCTTTAGCAAAGATGTCTCTCATTCACTCCTTCTGTCCCTGTCTGGCCACTCTCAGAACATGGGACTCAGAGGCTGTTGGGCGCTTAAGAGAAGTAAAGAGTTAGAGAACCGGAAGTTACATCTAAATACTGGCAACAATGAGAAATAAGAGGCTTAGTCAGAGGTCATAGAAGTCTAAGCTGAACCTTCTTCTCCCAGCCTGGGCTGGCTGACAGTCATTCAGTCTTAGCTGTCATACCACAGGCAGCGATGCCTTGAAGTCCTACTGATGCATCCACAGAAGTCTTCATTTTTGAGCAAGGAATGCCTATTCTCATCTTTCACTGGATCCTGCAAATTATGTGTCCAGGGAACAGAGAGGGAGTCTTGCACACTGCACACTGGACACCCATGGTGCTGGGCACACCAAAACATACTTTGGGAATGAGTGGCATGGATGTCCGTGGCGCAGTCAAATTTCAGTGAATATATACATAAAAATATAAAGGGTATCACATTAAAAGACCCACTGCCACTAATCCCTTCAAAGCACTCTCCCTTGCTTCAAACACACTTATTCCATTGCTATTGCCAGTTTCTGAAGCATTTGTAGAAATCCTCTTTTGTGAGTCTTTTTTTGTGGTTGCCTCGATGTCCTGAATTGATTCAAAACATTTACAGCTGTTTATGCCAAGTGAAAATATTACGATGTGTCTTCATCCACCTACTCACCAGATCTGGCCCAACGTGACTCTTGGCTTTTCCTCATAGTCAAAATAACCCTGTAGCATTTTTAATCCATTCAGGACATCCAAGCAGCTAGGAGAGTATGACTGAAGACATTCTCGAAAGAGGACTGCAGGACTGCTTCAGAAAAGTGTCAGAAACAATGAGATAAGTGCGTCCAAATGCAGGAGTGTTCTGATGGAGTTTCATGTCAGTGTCTTTGCTAGAATAGAGTTTCTAAATATTAATATTAACCATGTATTCACTTCTCCTAAGTCCTAGAAGCAATAAGAAAGTGAAACAAATCCAGCCAGATAAGTGTCTGGAGGATGATGCGAGAGAGAGAGAGAGGGAATGTGCGAAACCTCATCCACGTTGTGTCTGCAAGTGAGCATTTCAACATGGTGTGGTTTAGTCAATGCTTAGGAAGGACACACTGCAGAACTGTAGGGTTTTAACTTCAGGCAGGGAGGAAAGTTCAAGTCTACATTCAGTCCAGCTTTAAAGCACCATGTCACTGTGCACAACACATGGCAAAGTCAATGTGAGACACAAGGACCTCACCAAAGGCAAAGATTATCTTGTCAGCCCTATCACCTAGTGCTTAGGCCAGTTCCTGGGATGCAATAGAAATTCCATAACCACACTAAAGGAAGAATTGAATGAATAAGGGGATTATCTCCTAGGCTTCCTATTCTTTCCCTTTAATTAAAGAAGGC
>PVIR01037578.1:0-15043 GCA_004026965.1 Petromus typicus | reverse complement strand
TTATTTATTTATTTATGTAAATTTGGTGAGATTATGCTCCTCTGATTTTCCTTATTTTTTCACATGGTTATCTTAGCTCTTTCAGTATATTTAAAATACATGATTTAAAGCCTTTGACTAGAAAATTATGTTTTACTTGAAGCCAATTTTTCAGTTTTTCCCTGTGTATGGGCCATAACTTCATATTTCTTTGCATTCTTCATAATGTTGTAATTGTTGAAAACTAATTATTTTAAATATTATGATACAGTAACTCCAAAAATCAGATTTGTCCTTCTTTGAAGTTTCTTTGTTCCTATTTATTATATTTCTTTTCATTTCTTAAATTTCTGAACTGATTTTTTTTTTTTTTTTAAGTTTTTTTGAGACAGGGTCTCACTTTGTGGTTCAGGCTGGCCCTGAGCTCAGCCTCAAACTCACATCACAGCAATCCTCCTGTTTGTGCCTCCCGAGTGCTGGGATTACAGGCGTGAGCCACCACGCCCGGCACTGTGGTATGTGATACTGGTTGCTGCTGGGGTGAGTCTCCACACCCAGTATTGTTATGTGAGTACCGGGGATCAAACCCGGGCCCTTGTGCTTGCAAGACAGGCGCTGGAACCACTGACCTAACTCCCCAGCCCTTCTGAACTAATTTTTAAAGATTGTAGGTTTATTGTGTGTACCTACAGACATCCCTGTTGTGTTAGTTTATGAATCTTCTATTGATTTGAAGTAATTTCTTTGAACATCTGCATTCAAAAAATCTTCATTCTTAAAATTAAATTCCAGAGTCCCAAAGAAGTTGAGTCTCACAGTTTTTACCCATTCACATGTATATAAAATAGAGTGAAGGGGAAAAAATAATGAGGTTATCACAAAAAAGAAAGGAAACAAATTTTATATACATGGGGGGGTGGTAGGGTGGTAGGGTGGGTAGGCCTAGGGGAAAAAATGAGAATTATATTGTGTCTTATACTGAATTCCCCATTGTGGAGTGCAATCATGATGTGTATATATAATGTACCAATAAAAATTACAATTAAAAATATATCTAAACCAATAAAATCAATTTTAAAAAACAATAATTTGCTTTATTTCTTTATTTCCTTGCCCATTTATTTTAGTAAAAGAACAGCAACAAAAAAGGAGTAGTTTGGGGCCGGGGAGTTAGCTCAGTGGTTCCGGCGCCTGTCTTGCAAGCGCAAGGGCCCGGGTTCAATTCCCTGGTAACCACATAACAATACTGGGTGTGGAGACCCACACACAGCAGCAACCAGTACCACATACCACAATGCCGGGCGTGGTGGCTCACGCCTGTAATCCCAGCACTCGGGAGGCAGAGGCAGGAGGATTGTGATGTGAGTTTGAGGCTGAGCTTAGGGCCAGCCTGAACCACAAAGCGAGACCCTGTCTCCAAAAACCTAAAAAAAAAAGGAGTAGTTTGGAGTTCCCCACTCCAACACTTTTGTTGATATCACTCAATATATTTACCTTTAAATAGTCTTTTACCATTTCTGTGCCACAATCACGGAGCAGTCTGCATTTTGTAATTTTCTGCAGTCTTGCTGCCCTGAACAGTTGAAACTTTTATCCACATTGGAGATAACCTGTTTTGTATGCGGAAAATGGATTCAATATCAGAACTACTGTTGGAGACTTTACAGTCTTTCACAAGCACAGCTTCACCTTCTGCATAACACATCAGGGACTTCTGTGACTAAATAACTGTCCACATTCGGCTTCTGTCCCCACCCCCAATGCTCTAGACAGATCTTTTCCTACCCCACCACCGGCTTCTCTCTGTAGTGTATATTTTAGCACTGACATAGCCACATTAATTTCCTGTTTAGTTTGATGTGATTGCAAATATTTCCATACAAACATTTCATATAATTCAAACATTAATTTCACAAGTTCAAACATAACGTATATAAAAAGTAATAGGTTCTCACAGTGTGGACGCTTGTGGTTATTATAAGCTTCATAGCTTAAAATACACTGTTTTGGTTTTTTCCCCCATTTGAACCACAGAGGAAACTCTTTCAATATTAGAGTTTCTACATTTGCTCTTACATTTGAAAAAAATACTGTTTAAACAATAGTCTCTAAAAAGCTTTGATAACACACTCATAAGTGAAATAAATAGGACACAGATGTGTAAATATAGTATAAATTCTCTGGTATAAGAAAATGAAGGTGTAAATGAGTTCTAAAATGTATGATAGGTATTGTGAAATAGAGAGAAAACACTCAAAGGAAAAAGGGTTGTTAGGGATAAATAAAGAAGGGAAAGAAATATTTGATAGTAAAAATAGAAACAAACTTTACATATATAGGGGGCAGGAAGTAGTAAGGAGGACAGGAAATTGGGGAAAAAATGAGAATCAAGGTGTGTCGTGTACAGGTACAAACCCTCAATGTTGAATGTGATCATAATGTATATTTAAAAACGTACCAACAAAATCAATTTTAAAAAACCAGAATTTGCTTTATTCCTGAGGATTTGAGATTTTTGTCTTTTGTTTCATTTTCTTTCTTTGTATCTAGACTCATAATAAAAACTAATGCTGTTGGTTACCTCATGACTATATTGTCAGGTAACAGATCCCACCATATATTCAACAAATAGCCTCATAGAGAGAAGTAAACATTCTGAACTAAAGTGAGCAATACTATGTTTTATTTTCTTTTACCTATAGATTTGTAACAAAGAGAACATTAAAAAAAACACAAACTCTGTCTTTTAACACTTGTTCTTCCTTTTTTATATTCCTCTGAAACAAATGACAGACTAGAGATGTCCCATCAGCCAAAAGACTAATCAAAACAAGAAATTGTTATTGATGATGAACAATAAATTAATTTAAACATTTAAATAAGACTAAATGTTTCAAGGAGTTATTGCTAAAGAACAAAACAGAACATTCAAACATGTATAACATTTGAAAATGATAATAAAAATAATAACAAGTATGAAAATGGAAGGAAAGTTTGCAGATTTCCAAAATTTTTATGATTTCTTATCTGATACAGCATAGTTCAAGACAAGTCCTGTCAAATGACTCAGTGAAATCCTGTCTCAAACTACAAAATACAAAATGTCTGGGGCTGTAGATCAATGTGATGACTCTGTGTTCAATTCACAGTACCACACATACAAACCAAAAATTATTTATGTGTGAAATTAGACAAAAATGTCTAAAAAAAGAAAGAAAGCACTGAAGCCAAGAACAAATCTGCTTCTTGATCACTGGAGTTGCATGTTTTTATAACTTTAAAAACAAAAACCCACGGGCCAATTCAGGTAAACTAGTTAAGATAATTTATAAATTTTTAAAAATGTTTTCATACTTGACAATATCTTATAACCTTATATAATGTTTAAAGCAATGTTCCCTAAAGATCAGACTAACTCAACCTTAGTTGATCATAATATATATGTCTTATCAATTATAATAACTGATAAAATTCTCAGGACTTTTTTTCTTTTTTCCAGCATTTTTTTTGATCTCTATATCCTTTATGCTCTTAAGGTTTACTAAGTATCTAAAAGAACATACCTTAGAAAAACCAAGAAAATACAACAGTATACAAATATTCATTCCATAAACCTTCAAAGTAATAACAATATTGACCTATGCCATGTGACCTATAGAAAAACCTATTTTATACTCAGGAGAGCACATAGGGGCAAAAACAAATCACATCTTAACATCATTAGGAAAACAAAAACAAATCTGAAAGAGCAGAAATGGCAATACAGTGAGTGCTCCCAGCACAGCTGTTCCAGGAGAGAGTACCTGATACCTGGAGAATTCAACTGCAGCCCCCAAGAATAGTACAGAGGGCACAGGAGAGCAAGAAGGAAATTGATAGAGAAGAAGAAAACGTGATCCATTTTTGCAGAATTAGATTAATCACGCAGAACAAATACACTCGATTGAGCTAATCAGTGGCATTGCTGCCCAGCAGGAATCTAGAATATAAGAAAATAGCTTTTAGCTGAGAAACAGTCCTAGATTTGAAACAGGAGAGGCCTGTACCACTGGAGGCAGCAGTGAAAACATCAGACAGCATCTACACAAAAGCCCACTCTGAAAAGAAAACTGGTAAGTGAAGGCCTCACCCTTAACAACTGAGTTACAGTCACCATTTGAGGCAGAAGGACAAACCTGAATTTCCACAGCCTAAAGGTGCTGCATAAAAGAGAGAAAGAAAGGAAAAGCTGTCCAGACAAGGCATACTGGGCTCTTGGCAGCTGGTCAGCAGACTGAGGGAATTTAAGTCAAAACTAGAAACCCAGTTCACCCAAAGTCACAGCAGCTGGGTCACACCCACTGTAGGGGAAGAGTCACTGTCCCACCCACCCTCTTTTTGCAGGAAACTTTGATTCTCTGAGAGAAAGAAGTGGAGAGAGAAATAGCCACAGTAGACTGCTGGCAATGGATCAACAGATTGAAGGAATTTATGCTGTGAAGTAGAGAACAGGTCAGACAAACTCTCCTCTCAGGTCCACCCAGGGCCTTGACTAAAAACGGCTAAGGATATCCACTCTACACTGTGACTATATAGGAAGGACACAAGGGGTCTGGGCTGGCAGCAGGAAAGGAACACTCCCCTTTCCTTCTTTGGAACAGTGGACACATTTAAAAGGCAATAGAGCAGCTGAGAGAGCTGTGTGGGCAGAATCACAGTGAGGGAGACTTGGGCAAGAGATACAGAGAAGACAGCTGTTTGAGGAAGGGCCCTGGATCAGTCAGGAAGTTGTAGTCCAAGGGGAGAGCTAAGAACACACAATAGTGACTGTTGGAAGCATATGAAGTGGACCCTGCAGAACCAGGTTCTATAAACACACAGAACACTGTGTCCACCAAGAATGCTTATAAACATCCCTCTACTCACTTCCTCCTTATCACTCGATCTTTACTCCGCTCAGCTGGAGCAAGCACAGAGAATATACTTTGTGCTGCAATGTTCGTACTCATGGTAACATGTCTCCCAGGAGAAGCTAGTTAACCTATAACTCTGTTTCCTATTATGATTACGTATAAGAGTTTTTTCACTATCAGCAAATATCCCTTAAAATTTAGATAACCTCTACAATTCAGCAACCTCTTTGTACTAGAGTATATAATTAACTGTTTTTCCCTGCCTTCATCAGTCTTGGCTCAGCAAGTTCTCGATTCCACCTGGTTGCAGCAATTTCTTGTGCCTTGTCATCTTCATCTGCTTCAGTACCCGTCCACTTTTGGGGCAGGTGACAAGTCAGCAGATGACAGCAGTTGGTGAGTTGGTGGGATCAGCATCTTCTACTGGAACCTGGACTCACTGCAGGGGAAAGGGGGCTCGAGCCTGCAGTAGAACTGCAGAGTTTAAACCTAAAGGAAATCTGGGGGCTACATTTGGGCCTTATAGCTAGAAACTAGCTTGAATCTCAGTGGAAACTGGTGGGTTCACTAAGACTATCCAACTTGGATTTGCAGGATATTGCCCAAGTCATCTATTAGTGACATGCCTTGAAAGAGATCGCCTTTTTTCTTGTTTCCTCACTCTTTTTCTCCTTTCTCTTTTTCCTTCTCTTCTTCATTTCTCTCCTCTCTTGTCCTTGTTTTGTCCTATGTTTTCTCTTTTGTCTTTTTTTTTTTCTCTCAATTTTTCTTCTTCTTGTAGGAGGGTGAATAGAATTTCTAGTTCCCCTCTTGTGGTTAGTTTGCTTAGGATGTATTTTTTCCTTCTGTCTCTTTTACTCCATTTGTCACCAGTTTCCCAAGGGTTGTGTGAGCATCCTGTGTTCTCTGGCCCTTTATGTAACCTCTTTCTATCCCCTCAACTCCTTCTAAAACTTCTGTCCGGAAGGTGATGACACTATATTGAAGGTCTTGTACATGGTAAACATGTTTCTGGTTAGTCATTAAGTTTGATATATCACCTTGGGTCTAGCTGATGAGGTTACAAGTGTCAGAACAGTGGCTTTGATAGATTGTCATTCTCTGGACTGTCTTTTATGTGGCTGATGATAGTGATTTTATCACTTTGCCCAAAGTAACAACATAATTGTGCTGTTCATGTGTTCTTGGTGCTCCAGAGCTAAGATTGCTTTACAGCCATTAAATACGCAAGGACCAAGGCCCAACTATACCTGGAGGATGACCCAGGAAGTAGTCATTCCCTAAGGCATTAAATATTAGCAAGAAAAATACTTGCAGTAAGTATTTTACAGGAAAAACCTAGAAATTAAATCAAAAATATCAACAACAACAAAAAAAAAATAGAATCTCAGAATCCCAGATCACCAAACAGAAATTTAGGGAGCAGCAAGATGGGACAACCTGAAACTCAACCTGGCACCACTCAACTGGCAACAAAGAACAACCCGGTATATATAAAATCAGAAGCAAACCATTCAATAACAACTGAGATAGTGACAATGGTGAAAGACACAGATTTTTAAAAATAGAGGAGTTCAGTAATATGATGGAATCTCAGCAGAGAAAACAAGTAGAATCTAATAAACATATTAAAATAGAAATCCAGAAGATTAAAGATTTATTGAAGGTTTATGTAGTAAAACTAGTGAATATGCAAACAGAAACTTGAAAATAGAAGATAAGATTTCATTTAGTGACCAAAAAGGAAAGGTTTCTTAAAAATATAAAGGGATGGGGCTGGGGATATAGCTAAGTTGTTTGAGCACCTGTCTTGCAAGTGCAAGGGCCCAGGTTCGATACCTGGTAACCACATACAATACTGGGCATGGAGACTCATGCCAGCAGCAATCAGTACTACATACCACAGTGCTGGACGTGGTAGCTCACACCTGTAATCCCAGCACTCGGGAGGCAGAGGCAGGAGGATTGCTGTGATGTGAGTTTAAGGCTGATCTCAGGGCCAACCTGAACTACAAAGTGAGACCCTGTGTCAAAAAAACAGTAAAATAAAATAAAGGGATAATGAGAAATCAGTCCAGCAGCTGCTAGATGATACAAAAAATAACAAAAAAACTTAAAAGAATCAATGAAGAAACAGGAGATAATACAAACAAAAAGCTGCTCACCAAAGTAATGGAAGAAAATTTCCCAAGCAGAGGAAAAGAATTCCACATATAGCCAAGTGAGGCATATGGGTCTCCAATAAGCCATGACCAAAATAAAACTATATCTAGGCATATAGTAGGCAAGATTCCAGAAACCTAATAGAAGACTGAAATATTGAAAGCAGTTAGAGAAAAGAAACAAGTCACATACAAAGGAAAGCCCATCAGATTATAGTAGACTTTTCAACAAAAACTTTCAAGTCAAGGAGAACCTGGAGGGAAATATTTCAAGCCCTAAAAGAAAATAACTTCCAACCTAGATCGATGTATCTTGTAAAAATGTCTTTCAAAATCACTGGGGAAATACAACACTTTCACAAGAAAGAACACCAGACAAATTTCATGAATTCCAAACCAGCAGTACAAAAAATTCTAAAAAAAAAGCAATTCTAGAAAAAAAAGATAACAAGGGTCATAACCTCATGAAGTCCAATAGAGTGAAACCATTAGGCAAGGCAAAAAAATTAAGGATAGGGGAAAAAGGGGAAAAATATCAACAAGAAAAATATAATGACAAGGATAAGTTAATATGTGTCATTTATAATTATCAATGTTAATGGCCTCAATCCACCATTCTAAAGAAATAGACTGGCAGGGGTCAGGGATATAGCTCAGTGGTTCCAGCGCCTGTCTTGCAAGTGCAAGGGCCCAGGTTTGATCCCCAGTAACCACATAACAATACTGGGCGTGGAGACTCACCCCAGCAGCAATCAGTACCACATACCACAGTGCCGGGTGTGGTGGCTCATGCCTGTAATCCCAGCACTCAGGAGACAGAGGCAGGAGGATTGCTGTGATGTGAGTTGGAGGCTGAGCTCAGGGCCAGCCTGAACTACAAAGCAAGACCCAGTCTCAAAAAACCTAAAAAAAAAAAAAAAAAGAAAGAAAGAAATAGACTGGAAGAATGGATTAAAAAGCAAGATCTAACAATATGTTGTATATAAGAAATACAATTTTTTTTAAAAAAATATATTGAAAGTAAAAGGATGAAAAACAATTTTCTATGTAACAAGAGCCCAAAGAAAACCAGGAGTAGCTATTATATTTGCAGAAAAGTAGATTTCAATCCAAAACTAAACAAGAAAGGTAAAGAAAGTCACTACACTCTTATAAAAGAAACAATCCAAAAAGATAAAATGACAGTCATAAATATGTATGCACCAAATTCTAGTACACACAACTATATAAAACAAATATTAACGAACACAAAAAAGAAAATAAGCACTCATACAATAATGATGAGAAAACTCAATATCCTAGTCTCATAAACAAACAGATCAATTAATCAAAAAATCTACAATGAAATGCTAGAACTGAATCAAACTTTTGAACAAATGACTTATAGATGTCTATGGAGTATTCCACCCTATAAAATCACAATATATATTCTTCTCAGCTACCCAAGGGTCATTCTCCAAAATAGTACACATCCTACCTCATAAAACATGTTTTAATAAATGCAAAGGAATTAAAGTTATTCCATGTGTATTTTCGAATCATAATGCAATGAAATTGGAGATCAATAGCAAAAGAAGCCACAGAACATCAAAACACAATAAAAATAAATAACATCAAAACACAATAAAAATAAATAACATCCTCCTGAACAACCAATGGGTCACAGAAGAAATTAGAAAGTGTATAAAATTAAATGATAATACCAGTACAGTATACACAAATCTCTAGGTCACAATGAAAGCACTTCTATGAGGGAAATTCATAGTAGTGAATGTCCATTGTAGGAAAATGGAGTAAGATCAAATGAAAAACCTAATGCTGAATCTCAAGTTCCTAGAAAAAGAAAAGCCAACCAAATTCAAAGTTCATACAAGGACTGAAATTGTAAGGAACAGAGCATAAATTAATGCAATGAGACTGATAGAACAATAAGAAAGAAAAAAACAACAAATTGAACAGTAAGTTATTTGAAAGAATAATTAAAATCAACAACACGTAACCAAACTTAAAAATGGGGGGGGAGGCTTTAATTCATACAATTAGGAATAGAAAAGATGAAATCATAACAGATCCAGCTGAATTTCATAGGATAATCAATACCTACTCTGAGAACCCACTCCAATAACATACAAAACACTAAAGAAATGAACAGATTCCTCAATTCATATAAATTGTCTAAGTTGAATGATGAAGGTATAAAAATTCTAAACATCTCAATATCACTCAGTGAAATTAAAAAATTAATTAAAAACTTACCAGCAAAGAAAAATCCTAATACTTATGGCTTCAGTGATGAATTCTACAAGAAATTTAGAGAAGAGCTAACACTACTACTTCTCAGTTCTATAATGAAATTGAGAGGGAAGCAATACTCCCAAATTTCTTCTTGGAAGCAAACATTACCTTGATTCCAAGAGCAGAAAAATACTCAACCAGAAAGAGGAACTAAATGTCAATTTCTCTAATGAATACAGATGAGAGACAGCTCAATAAGATACTAGCAAACAGAATGAAGATGATCATCAGGAAGATCATACATCCTGACCAAGTTAGATTCATTCCATGGATGCAAGAGTGGGTGGACATATGTAAATCAATAAATGTGTAATAGATTTTATTAACAGTCAAAGGTAAAAACCATATGACTGTCTCAATAGAGATAGAAAAAGCATTTGATAAAATTCAACATGAATTCACAATAAAAAGTCCTACAGAAAATTGAGATAGATAGTCTCTATCTCAACCAGGTAAATGCTGTCTATGAGAAATCAACAGCCAACATCATACTAAATGATCAAAAATTGAAGTGTTTCTGCTAAAATCAGGAACAACACAAGGATTTCCACTATCACCAGTCCTGTTCAAAATAACTCTGGAAACATTAGCAACAACAATTAGACAAAAGAAAAAATAAAAAGAATAAAGACAAGAAAGAAGAAATTGAAGTGCCAATATTTGCTAATGACATGAAGATATAAGATCCTACAAATTCCACCAAAAGACTGCCAGATATATTGGACAGATTTAGTAGTCTAGCTGAAATCAAGGTTAACATTCAAAAATCAATAGCCTCTAGTCTACTCCATTGATACTTTTCCAGTACCATGCAGTTTTTATCACGATGGCGTTATAGTATAGTTTAAGGTTCAGAGTTGTAATACTCCCCAACATGTCCCTATAGCTTAGAATTGCTTTTGCTATTCTAGGTATTTTATGGTTCCAGATGAAAGTTTGGATTTTTTTCTCTAGATCTGTGAAATATGCTGTTGAGATTTCAATTGGGATTGTGTTGAATCTGTATAGTAGTTTTGGGAGTATAGCCATTTTGACAATATTGGTTCTTCGTACCCAGGAACAAGGTACGTCTTTCCATTTTTTGATATCATCTTCTATCTCCTTTTTCAGAGTGCTGTAGTTTTCAGAGTAAAGGTCTTTTACCTCCTTTGTTAGACTGATTTCTAGATTTTTTTTTGAGTGTTATTGTGAAAGATACTGACTCCCCAATTTCTATCTCAGTGAGTCTACTGTTTGTGTATACAAAGGCTATTGATTTTTGAACATTAATCTTGTATCCAGCTACATGACTAAATTTGACGATTAGGTCCAGCAGTTAATTGAGTTTTTAGGATTCTCTAGATAGAGTATAATGTCATCAGCAAATAATGACAATTTAACTTCTTCTTTTCCTATCTTTAAAAAAACTACTCCAGATACACTGAGCCACCTCATCTTTGACAAAGGAGCCAAAAACCCTCAATTGAGGAAAGATAGCCTCTTTAACAAATGGTGCTGGAAAAACTGGGCTTTAACTTGCCAAAGACTAAAACTACACCTACGTCTTTCACTGTGTACCAAGCTAAAATCAAAGTGGATAATAGACCTAAATATTAAAACAGACACTCTGAACTTGCTGCAAAATAGGTTAGATAAAACTCTTGAAGACACTGGCTAGGGAAAGACTTCATGAACAAAACCTCTATAGCACAGGAATTGGCAGAAAAAAATCAGTGAATGGGACCTCATTCTTTTAAAAAAGCTTCTGCACAGCGAAGGAAACCACCAACAGAGCAAAAAGGCAACCAACAATGTGGAAAAAAATCTTTGCCAGCTGTTCCTCAGACAAAGGGTTATTAACTAGAATATATAAAGAGCTCAAAGAAATCAGCCCACCCAAATTTAAAGACCCAATTCAAAAATGGGCATCTGAAATGAGCAGATACTTTTCAGAGGAAGAAGTAAGAGCAGCTAAGAAGTATATGAAGAAATGCTCAACATCATTAGTCATTCGAGAGATGCAGATGAAACCAACACTAAGATTTCATCTCACTCCACAAAGAATGGCTGTCATTTCAGAATTAGCTAGCAACAAATGCTTGCGAGGCTGCAGAGAAGAAGGAACCCTTCTCCACTGTTGGTGGGACTGTAGACTCATACAACCCCTGTGGAGATCAGTTTGGAGAATTCTCAAAAACCTAGGATTGGAGGTCCCATTTGACCCAGCCATTGCTCTGCTAGGTATATACACAAAAGAATTAAAAGACTCATATCACAGTGATATACGTGCACCCATGTTTATAGCAGCTCAGTTTGTGATTGCTACATCTTGGAAACAACCCAAATGTCCATCAACTGGAGACTGGATAGAAAAGCTGTGGTTCTTCTACACAATGAAGTATTACTCTGCCATAAAAAATGGTAAGTTTGAATCATTATACTTAAATAGATGTACCTTGAAGACATTCTCTTACGTGAAATAAATAGGTCACAGATGTGTAAATCGCATCTTTTCTCTGGTATGTGAAAATAAAGATGTAAATGAGTTCTAGAATGTATGTTATATATTGTGAAATAGAAAATACTCAAAGCAAAATAGTGTGAAGGGAAAAATAATGAGATTATAACAAAAAAGAAAGGAAACAAAGTTTATGTATATAGGGTGTGGGGTGGTAGGGTGGGTAGGGCTATGGGGAAAAAGTGAGAATTAAGTTGTGTCATATACTGGTACAAATTCTCATTGTTGAATGCAATCATGATGTGTATGTGTAATGCACCAATAAAGATTTCATTTAAAAAAAATAAATAACCTCTGCACAGCAAAGGAAACCACCAGGATAGTGAAAAGGCAACCAACAATATAGAAAAGGATTTTTACCAGCAGTTTCTCAAACAAAAGACTACTATCCGGAATATATAAGGAGCTTAAAAAAAAATCAGTCCACCCAAATTTAAAGACCGAATTCAAAAACAGTCATCTGAAATGAACAGATACTTTCCAGAAGAAAAAGTAAAAACAGCTAAGAAGCATATGAAGGAACGCTCAATATCACTAGTCATCCAGGAGACGCAGATGAAAACAACACTGAGATTTCCTCTCACTCCGCAAAGAATGGCCGCCATCTTAGAATTAGCCAACAAAAAATGTTGACGAGGCTGTGGAGAAAAAGGAACTCTTCCACAGTTGGTGGAAGTGTAAACTCGTACAACCACTGTGGAGATCAGTATGGAGACTCTTCAAAAAACTAGGTTTGAAGGTTCAATTTGACCCTGCTATTTCTCTGCTAAGTATATACACAGAAGAATTGAAAGATTCATATGAGAGCGACATATGTGCACTCATGTTTATAGCAACTCAGTTTGTGATAGCTAGATCTTGCAAAGAACCAAAATGTCCATCAACTTGATACTGGATTAAAAAAAAAAAAAAGATGTGGTTCTTTTATTAAATAGAGTTTTACTTTACCATAAAAAATGATAAGACTGAGACATTCGTACTTAAATGGATGTACCTTCGGACATCCTCATACGTGAAATAAATAGGTCACAGATGTGTAAATATCATATCTTTTCTCTGGTATGAGAAAATGAAGATGCAAATGAATTCTAGTATACATAGTAGATATTATGAAATAGAAAATATTTAAAAGGAAATAGGATTTAGGGGTAAGTAAAGAGTGGAAAATTAATGTGATGGTAATAAAAAAGGAAAAGCCTATGGAAATAGGGGGTGGGAGGTTGTAGGTATGGGAGAAAATGGGAAATCAAATCAGGTCATATCATATACTGGTACAAATTCTCAATGCTGAAAGTGACTGTGATGTGCATATATAATGTATCAATAAAGATTTAAATAGGGCCAGGGAGTTAGCTCAGTGGTTCCAGCGCCTGTCTTGCAAGCGCAAGGGCCCGGGTTCGATTCCCCGGTTAACCACATAACAATACTGGGTGTGGAGACTCACGCCCAGCAGCAATCAGTACCACATACCACAGTGCCAGGCGTGGTGGCTCACGCCTGTAATCCCAGCACTTGGGAGGCAGAGGCAGGAGGATTGCTGTGATGTGAGTTTGAGGCTGAGCTCAGGGCTAGCATGAACCACAAAGCAAGACCCTGTCTCAAAAAACCAAAAAACCAAAAAAAAAAAAAAAAAAGATTTAAATTAAAAAAAATCAATAGCCTTGTACACAAAAAACAAACTCACTGAGAGACAAACTGGGTAAATAATTCCTTTAACAATAGCACCTAAAAAACTGAAATATCTAGGAATCAACCCAATGAATAAAGTAAAAAACTATTACCCTGGGCTGGGGATTTAGCTCAGTGGTTCCAGTGCCTGTCCTGCAAGCGCAGGGGCCTGGGTTTAATCCCCGGTAACCACATACAATACTGGGTGTGGAGACTCATGCCCAGCAGCAATCAGTACCACATACCACAGTGCAGGGCATGGTGGCTCACACCTGTAATTCCAGCACTCAGGAGGCAGAGGCAGGAGGATTGCTGTGATGTGAGTTTGAGGCTGAGCTCAGGGCCAGCCTGAACTACAAAGTGAGACCCTGTCTCAAAAAAAAAAAAAAAAGCTATTACCCTAAAAATGACAGTACTAGAGCCGGGGATTTAGCTTAGTTCTTCCCGTACCTGTCTTGCAAGTACAAGGGCCAGGGTTTGATCCCCAGTAAACACATGCAACAATACTGAGCCTGGTGATTACACCCACCAGCAATCAGTACCACATTCAACATTGCCGGCCATGATGGGTCATGCTTGTAATCTCAGCACTCGGGAGGCACAGGCAGGAGGATTGCTGTGACTTCCAAGCTCATCTTGGCTACATAGTGAGTTCAGGACCAGCCTGAACTATAAAGTGAGACCCTGTCTCAAAAACAAAAACAAAACAAAACAAAACCATGTTTCTGGGGGAGAACAACATTGTTCAACAGTCATTAGGTCAAGAACAAACACATTCAAGAGGGCAAAGGCTGAGCAGCATGCACTCAGCATGTGTGTGCTTCTGCTGTCAGGGCCTTGGCTCTGGAGTAGAGAACAGAAGTGACCCAGGTGGAGGGAGGCCAAGGTGTGCTGAGTCATGAGCTGTACAAGTAAACTAGACTCTGTCACACTCCCATCCCTGGACAAAAAGGAACTTGAGTATTTCTTGAATTATTCCTCCAGTTTTTGAAGACTAGCAACCCTTGTCCAAAACAAACAAACAAAAAAATCTCAATAAATAATTCACTGCCTATGTGTTATAATAAAGGAAAATAGAAGTCTCCCCCCCCCCACTGTCCAGTCAAATAGCCCATAATGTTTAGCTAACCCCTAGCACTCTTAGAAACCTTAAGTAAGAAGTGCTCTAGATCTTTAGCTAGTGTGTCGTGCGTATTAATCTTTTTTTAATGGAAAATACTTTCTCATGTTTATTGCTTTTCATTTTCACACTACACAACACAACTCAGTAAAAACAAAACAAAGACTATATTATCCCAACAGGGACTAACTGGTAAAAGAAATCTTGTAGTTCCTTTAAAATCTCAATAACAAAATGAAGATGTAAATGAGTCCTAGCATTGTATGTTATATATTGTGAAATAGAAAATGCTCAATGTAAAATAAGGTGAAAGGGGACAATGTTGAGATTGTAACAAAAAAGTAAGGAAACAAATTTTATGTATATGGGGGGGGTGGTAGGGTGGGTAGGGCTATGGGAAAAAATGAGAATTAAGTTGTGTCTTATACTG
>PVIR01037577.1:0-15086 GCA_004026965.1 Petromus typicus | reverse complement strand
AAAAGACAACACCCACCAATTAAATTGTGAAAAAACTAAGACTGTTGAGTGGATTATAATTGATAGTTTTGCTTTTGATCATTTAATGCTTGTAATTTATAAAATTTATTTTTAATTTGAGCTCCAGATGATCACCTTGTAATTTGTTTCTTAATTATGCCATCATGGAATGCTATTGTAGACATTAATGTATATTAACGTTTACTATCTAATTTTAGAAACTTTTGGTACTTCTGTTCCTATCAGAGAAATAAAAATGTGGACTTTAAAGTAACAGAGGCAGTACATTTGTACCTTAATTTCCTTCAAGATCTTCACTACCCCAAAACTGGCCCATGAGTGTAGCTTCCTAAGTGAGCTCCCAGCCTCTCACCACCCAGCCCTTCTTCACCTTGCGTATGTGCCCAGAGTGTAATTTTAATTAAACCCAAGAGGGTAGCTCCAGTTAAACTCTGAAGAGTTCCCAGCTGCATGAGGTTCTCATCTTCAGTGTAACATTTAGGGACTCTTAGCCTAACCTAAACCTGTTTGTTCAGCTTCTTCCCCATAATTTGTCTTATACTGTTCACTAATGCTTTCAAACTTCTTTTAAAGCCTTTCTTTTCTCCCTTACATGAAGGTTAAATATTTCCTCCTTTGTGTCTCATATCCTAAATGTATTCTGAAACTGTGACCTGTGACCTAGTTTTCAGTTATTTCCTATTTGTTTGTTTCTTTGACTATAAACTCTCAGAAACAGTGCATCTTTTTATCTGCATGGTATAATGAAGCATACACAGTTGGTTAAATATAAATATGTGGATGTTGGAATTGATGAGTTGAATGATGTCTTTTGACTTCTTTCTAACCTCCATTAAATCTCTCCCTGGGCTCCTATACATCTTCCCTTTGTGATTTTTGAACTCCTACATTTTTCATATTTTAGTATCTATAATCTCTGGGACCATGTTGTGAATATATTAGACAGCAGTGAATTGACACTGATGATGATAATTGCCAAGGAAGCATTAAGACAATGAACTACTTCTACTGCATGTTTCTTTCATGAATCTGAAGCATTTTAGAAACTCTCTAAAATACAGAGCTGTCCCAAAGGATCAAGTAAAAGCTGAGCAAGCCTAAGAGGCCTACAAATTATGAACTAACAGAATTAAAAGAATTTTGGAAGTGGGCCGGGGATATAGCTCTGTGGTTCCGGCGCCTGTCTTGCAAGCGCAAGGTCCCGGGTTCGATCCCCAGTAACCACATAACAATACTGGGCGTGGAGACTCACCCCAGCAGCAACCAGTACCACATACCACAGTGCCAGGCGTGGTGGCTCACGCCTGTAATCCCAGCAGTCGGGAGGTAGAGGCAGGAGAATTGCTGTGATGTGAGTTGGAGGCTGAGCTCAGGGCCAGCTTGAACAACAAAGCGAAACTCTGTCTCAAAAAAAAAAAAAAAAAGAACTTTGCAAGAGCATGATTATAACTTCTCTTCAAAGGGAAAACCTTCATATAATTCTAAATGTATCAATCAAACTGTCAGTGTATTAGCTTTAAAAAGATGTAGTTTATGTGTTTTAAATAGCTAGTTATAGAATGCTTTTAAATGAATGCTTTTATTGAGTATATACATATACATATATATATATATTTACATTTTTTGCAGTACTGGGGATCAAACTGTATATAGTTTAAATAAAATATAAATTTTAATAATTGGAGCCTAACTCTCCCCTTTAGGTTATTTACTACAATCAAAAAACATTTACCTCATCGTTGGTCAGTCATTAAGTGTCCTTTGTTATTTGATAGAATTGTTACCACTTTGAGTTCTTCTGTCATAATTCTTGAACTGTTTCCACATCTAGCAGGGTTATAAAAGTTCAGATTTGCAGTTATAAGAGTAACCACAAAATGTGACAGGGAGAAATGAAAACGTTAGTCCCTAAAATGTTTCTTCCTGTTTCAATAAAACTTCTTAGGATGATCAAAAAGCAGAAAATGATATGGCAATGAAACGAGCAGCTTTGATGGAGAAACGACTAAGAAGGGAGAAAGAAACTCAGCTTCGGAAACAGCAGCTGGAAGCAGAAATGGAGCATAGGAAAGAGGAAACAAGGTAAAGGACACTGCTGTGCGAATTCTAAATCTTAGCTTTCATGGCACATTGGCACGTGTATGGTTAGTGTGTGTCCTCTCTCTCCTCTCTGTCTCTTATTATTGAGGATGGACCACTGAGCTACATCCCCCCATGCTTTTTATTTTCAGACAGGTCTCACTTTGCTCAGATTTGGCACCACCTGCTTCAAGCCTCTTGAGTAGCTGGGCATGTGCCACCATGCCTGGCCTCATTAATATTTTATTACCAGATTTTTCTTTTCCTGAGATACTTATAAATACTGAACATCTGACTTTTATTTCCCGAAGTATTTCCTGATTTGCCTGTCAAAGTTCTCCAGAAATATTAATTTTAAAATTTAAATGTTTCAGAACTAATTTAAACTAAATTCATTGGGAGATATATACACATACACATGACTTAAATTTTCTCAAGTACGTTTTCCCCGTAGGTGCTGAAATATGGCAGTTCTCCCTTTTCACATCACAGCTGATGTCTTTCCATTCTCACTTGTCTTTGATACACAAAATAAAATATTTCTCCATGTAAATTCTTAGGCGTAAAACTGAAGAAGAACGTCAGAAGAAAGAAGATGAGAAAGCACGCAGAGAATTTATTAGGCAAGAGTATATGAGGCGAAAACAGCTGAAGCTAATGGAAGACATGGATACGGTGATTAAGCCTCGGCCTCAGGCGGCAAAACAGAAGAAACAGCGGCCAAAGTCGATTCACAGAGATCATATTGAGTCCCCGAAAACCCCGATCAAAGGTCCTCCAGGTAGCAGCTTATTATGGGAGTCTGTTCATGAAACAACACCAGCACAATTTGCCATACGAATTTGATAGTGCTTTGAATTGCTAAATTAGATGTTCATTTTGAGATTGTGCATGGTTTTATTTGGAAAACCAAAATAGGCAAAAATTTTTATGAATTATGTGTATTATGTATGCATGTATATACTTAATAGAATGTAAATGTTAAAAATCTAATTTAAATATTAGTTTATTAGTGAAATGTCCTCAGGTATAATCCCCCTGAATTATTAACTACCCCTAAAATACCTGTAAGCTTAAAGTAGATGTTTTTTGTATGAAATATATAAGAAAGTGACTCTAGAATAAATAATACAAGATCAAGAGTTTGCAGGACCCTCCTTTGAGATACAAATAGTCCAGAATCCAAATTTATAATACCTGAGTTGAGAAAATAAAATTTTTTTAAACTCTCCATGGATACTTTTATTCTTTAAAACTTTTATTTTAGAGTAAATGGCATAGAGTGGCACACGCCTGTAATCCCAGCATTGGGAGGCAAAAGAATGGCTGTGAGTTTGAGGAGCCTGAACTATATATAGCAAGACTCTGCCTAAAAAATGAAATAAAATAATTGCCATAGAAAATTTTACAAAATTAGCATAATTATTCTAAAAATGAGGGAAATAACAGCATTCCTTAAAGGAAAACTGTCCTTTCTAGTTGGTGAAGCAGCTTTTTTTCTTTTTTGGTAGTGTAGACGGAACTCAGGGGTGTTCTGTCACTGAGCTAGTTAAATTTTTTATTTTGAAATAGGGTCTCCCTAAGTTGACTAGGCCAGCTTCAAAATTGACATCTGAGCTAGTTAAATTTTTTATTTTGAAATAGGGTCTCCCTAAGTTGACTAGGCCAGCTTCAAAATTGACATCCTCCTGCCTCAGCTTGCTAAGTAGCTGGGGTTCCAGGCATGTACCACCACTTCCAGCCACTAAGACTTACTCATACACAATACTGGCTGAAATTAGTAAATTAATTTTCTACCTAGGAATCAGATATTACTAAATATAGTTTTCTTTTTTGAGGTTTTCTCATTAGCACTTTAATTTTGAAACAGCAAGTTAATTTATCATTGTTTTCTGAAAGGTTCTTTAAATTACATGCATGTGCACCTATTATGTTTAATTAAGAGTTAAGGAAAAGAAGCTTAATTTTCATATGCTAATTTTATCTAATGAACAGACTGTTAGTTGCTCCTTCTAAATTTCTAATGCTTATTGTTCAAGATAACAAATTTCTCGTGTTTTTTCAGTTTCTAGCCTTTCTTTGGCATCACTGAACACAGGTGATAATGACAGTGTCCATTCAGGCAAGAGGACACCAAGGTAAATCCAAAACATAAATATCTTCTATAGAAAAGATGGTGATACCTACCATAATATATAAAGTAAAAATTCTTTTTTAGTGACTGAATCACAGTCATAAATTTAAATTTTGTGTCTTAGGGCAACTTGCAGTCCTATTAAAAGAAATCATATAAAGAGGTCTGTTATCTTTTACAATTTAGAAATGTTGAAATTGATAAGATACTTTTTATAAGCAAGAAACACTAACATAAGTGTGCATAAGTAATTGCTAACATGTCTCTGATTAAGCCATGATAAGTAGAAATAGAAACATGCATCTACTGTCAGCATCTCTAGCTTAATTCCCTTTGAATATAAGAGTTTTTCCCATTGGAATAATTCCCAAGTGGGCTACCAGTGTGAACTGAACATTTGGATTTTAACAGCCTGGTGAGAGATCTCTTGTGCACTGTTTGTCTAGGACATAATCCAGAAGCTGAAAGTCATTTTATTAATGTTTTAGTGACTAAAGTTCTGATCTCTGTATTACTACTCTGTTGTGTTAGTCACCAATTTTTACATGGAAGAACATTTCTTTTTTCAACAAATATTTACAGATACTTGTGAGAACCTACAGATAGAACTATATGTAAAACAGACATGATCACTGTATTATTTTCAAAGCCGTGGGTTGTGTTTGTTGATGTTCGTACACATACTCTCTGGGCCCGAAGCATTCTTGTATTTGAAACCTAAGACACGTTTTTTACAACTTAGATCAGAGTCTGTAGAAGGTTTCTTATCTCCGAGTCGTTGTGGCAGTCGAAATGGAGAAAAAGACTGGGAAAATGCATCTACAACTTCTTCTGTGGCTTCTGGAACAGAATACACAGGTTAGTGTCAGAACATTTTGAAGGAAATACTAATGAGAATACATGCAGGACACACTAACAAAGTTATTGGGTTACCTTTTGGTCCAAACATAAGAGTCCCTGATTTAAACAAAAACTGTAAATTTAAATAGTCATTTGTAAGTAGTTCAGCTTCAGCAGTACTGTTCCACAAGGTGTGATAGAAATACAAGTATATTTAAATTATGAGAAAGCAACTATTATAGCAAAGACATTTTGCCACTAATCATAATACTCCCTCTTGCTTCAGACACACTTATCCCATTGTTCTTGCTACTTTTTGTAGCTGTTCTGGAAGTCCATTTCCATGAGTACCTTTAATTGTGCTGTGTTGGCTGCCTCTGTGTTCTGAACTGATTCAAAACACTTACCTTCACGATCATTTTGACTTTGAGGAAGAGCCAGAATTTGCATGGTGCTGATACCATTGCATGGTGAATAGGTGGATGGGGACACACTAATGTTTTCATGAGTTGCCTTTCACCATTTTTTGATCATATCTCATAAAAATTCATGGAAGAAGATTTCTGGAACAGCTTCAGAAAGTGGCAGGAATGGTGGGAGAGTATGTTTGGAGTAAGGGAGAGTATTTTAATGTAAGTGTTTACTGTATGTTTTGATCACCACTTGTATGTAGGAAGTTAGTAACTTTCCCAGAGGAATGGAAATAGTTTTCTAAACAGAGTTAGTGATGCCACTTATATTTCATCCTTCTGCTTCGTTTTTTAAATTCAGGCCAGTTTTGCCCAGTAGTTTTGAGTCAGAAGTTTTAGAGCTCCGTCAGCAGCACAGAGGTCTTCATTTGTGTATAAAGACCAGAATCTCAAGGCTCTGTCTAATCTTGGAATTGTAGATGTCTCAAATAAACATGTTTAATAAAGTATCAAAAGGGTCTAAAAGATGAGGAGAATGCATTGAATCTAGGAGAGCATCCAGCCTGTCATCGACCACCAAGTCCTCTTGTAGCCTCCATTAAGTGGGCGTGATTGAAGTAAAATTGGAGAAGAAAATATAGGTGATAAGGACACTTAAAACACATGAAGCAGGAGAGAAAATGGGAAGAAAGATGAGCAGCACACTGAGGGCAGAATGGCAAGGCACAGGGCAGCAGGTATGGGAAAGAGCAGCGGGAAGCAGTGGCCCCTTTGCACTGCAGCCCTGCAGAGGCGGAAGCCTTATGCAGCCTATGTGGCTAAAACCTTGCCGTGTACACTTCACTCTGTACCTTTTTCCTCCCTACATGTTGGCTTTTGATATAGCCTCCTTCAGCCACTCTGACAGCCTATAAGGTCTTGGATTAGACATTATTTCCCTGTTACTCCCTCTGCTTCTCTGTTGAATTGAACAATCTGAAAAAGATGGGGTTTTTTTTCGTTTTTTGTTTTTTTCCTTTTTAAAAGCTTAAGTTACTGGTCCCATTTTGCTTTAAACTCACTTATCAAACTTAAGATTAGGCAGTGTAACAACTACACAGATATCTTTCCACCGCTGCTCTCACAGGCAGCCTTGTGAAAAAAGCCATAGAATTGTCCTGCAGATGTATCCCTGTTCAGAGAAAGCAGTGTTTTGATTGGAGTACAATCAGTAAAAAGCCTTTAACACAGAATTTTGTTTTGTATAGTAATTTCATTAGTGGACAAAATTACATTGTTTTAAAATAGTATTCTGCCTGGCATAATGGGACATGCCTGTAATTTTAGAACTGGGCAGCTGAGGCAAAAGGCTTGCTGTGAGTTCGAAGACAGCCTGTGTTATGTTGTGAGTTCAAGGCTAGCCTGCACTATGTAGCAAAACCCTGTCTCCAAAAACCAAAAAAATAAGTAAAATAAATTGTACTTCTATTTTAGGGATATTGGTTTGTTTGTGTGTTTTTGTTTTTGTTTTTTTTCATTGTTTTAATCCCTACTATAGGACCAAAGCTCTACAAAGAACCCAGTGCAAAATCCAATAAGCACATAATACAAAATGCTTTAGCTCATTGCTGTCTGGCTGGAAAAGTTAATGAAGGTCAGAAGAAAAAAATCCTGGAGGTAAGTATGTTTGCATGAAAAGTAAATTTAGCAATATTCTAAAACTATAAAGCACTTTTTACCAGCATCTGAGAAAATGACCTCATAGGCCTAATATTTCAACAGCATATAAGAGATCTATAATGAGATTTTTCAGTTATTAAGTTTAGTTGAATCTCAAATTGGATTCTGGAAATCAGCAGATTCAAAGATTTAAGAACATACTTTAAGGACTGGAGATGTAGCTCAGTGACACTGACCCTGCCTCTCAAATGCAAAGTCCTGAGTTCAATCTGTGGTACCGGGGACACACACACACACAAACACTTTAATCTTGCACCTGCCTGGCAAGTGCAAGGTCCTGAGTTTGATCCCTGGTACCACAAAAAATAAAATAAAATAGGGCTCAGGGCTAGAATACTTGTTTAGTATGCATGAGGTCCTGGATTTGAGCCTACCACCACCAAAAATAATATAAGTAGTCATTAAATTTATCATAAAATTTGATCAAAATATTGTACCACAGTTGTATAAATTTTATTTAGCAAAATATATGTGTTTTCATTGTTATTTTGTTTTGTTTTCTAAAGGAAATGGAGAAGTCAGATGCCAACAACTTCTTAATCTTGTTCCGGGATTCAGGCTGCCAGTTCAGGTCTTTGTATACTTATTGCCCAGAAACTGAAGAAATCAATAAACTGACTGGGATAGGCCCTAAATCTATCACTAAAAAAATGATTGAGGGACTTTACAAATATAATTCTGACAGGAAACAGTTTAGCCACATACCTGCTAAGACTTTATCTGCCAGTGTTGATGCAATTACCATTCATAGCCACTTATGGCAGACCAAAAGACCAGTGACTCCCAAAAAACTTGTACCTACCAAGGCATAGGAGTTGGGAAATACTTGCTTCAGAACATTCATGGTAAATTTGCACTTCATCTTTCCTGCCTATAGAAAAGCTTTCTAATTGCCAACAAGACTTACAAATGAAAACTGGACATCAACTCTGTTGTCACGAACAACTGGAATGTAAAAAACCATAGTATTTCGGAATGCAGAAGATCCTCACTTAGGTGTTAAGTCCAAGTGACACAAGGAAGTGCTTGATTCCCAAATGGAGATCTGTATGTTACTGGATTCATCTGCTCAAAACTAGATAAGGGGAAGCCCTGGATTCTCACAGACACAAGGGAACAGATGTTGAAGTATGCTAGGATTACAAATCATGTGTTGTACTGGTTACTTTTTTTTTTTTTTAACCTTTTACTATATGTGCTTGTCTTCAGATGATTTATTTTGTTCCTTTTCTTTCCTGAGGATTTATTCTAAGATACTTTTATATTTTGTTTTAATGTAGATCATGAAAGTAGGAAATACATTTTCAGAAGTAACTTGCACCTTTTTTACAATGTTGAGAAACACTAGTGTTGCATTTTACAATAACCCTCATGTTTTAATGGTATTAGAGCATTTGCAAAAATTATTCTAAGTATTTACCATCTTGTATTTATTATTCACACAAGTATTAATATTTCTCTATTAAATAAGAAATGTTGTAAAGAGCTGCTAGTAGGTTCGCTTTAAACCACATGAGCTTAACCAAGAGTGTGTTGATAAGTTGCTGATTAAATCAGTGCTGTTTTTACACCACTTCTGGCCAACTCAGAATAATTTAGATTGTTCTTTAAACAAAAAAGGGTCTCTATCTCTTTTAAAGTACGTCACTTTATAAGCTGGCAGAAGTGAATGACACTTTGAGAGTAGTCTTTCAGTCTGAAGATGTAAGGTTTCCTGAAGCAAGTTCTCAGGAGGTCTTTGCATTATAACTGATACAAAAATTATATTCAGAGTTTTTAAACATGTACAAAGGGCTACATTTTAATTTTAAATTAGCTTCACATTATTTTACTTACGTTGAGTTTTTCTTCTTTTTAATCCTTTTCTAGTGCAACAGCTTAGGTTAAGGACACACTTGAAATCTCCTCTACGTGATCTTTGTTCTTCAACAGTGTATACCAGAGGGTTAGTTGGGAGAAAACTTCATTCTCAGGAAAAGACTTCAGTGATTATGTGACCACCCTTTTATGTTTCAGTGTTGTGACAACTGTGTAAACAAGGGAGGGAAGGCAGTATTATATCATAAATGAGATGTGTAGTTTGTTTTCTTTAATTGAAAGTAGAAAAATATATATATACATTTCTCTAATTGAGTTGTTTAGGGAAAGAACTAATGTCTCATATGATGTATTTACTTATTTAAAAAAAAGAATAGGAATGAGATGTCCCTGAGCTGTACTTTTCTATTATTATAAGGCCTTTAGGCATCAGTGCATCTGGTTTACCAACATTTTCTCAATGCTGTCAATATTTTACTGTAATTTATGTTCTTATATTTATGTATATTTGTTAAAACTGTAAAAAAATTTCAGATTTTTTTCCAACACTTGTGCAAGATATATGTGTAGCTCAAAACTGTTTGTGATCTGCTGTTTGCATGTGAGAGACGAGGATATGTAACTCTTATATTTTAAGTGTATACATATTATGTATATAATATATAAATATTAAGATGGGGAATTATACATCTTACCTTTCAGACAACAATTTTTATCACAATTAGAGAGAAATGATCATTGAATACAAGTTGCGATTATCCTAGTTTAAAATAATTATAAGTAAATCTAATCAAAATGTGAATAATAGTCAAAAGAAAAATTTAATAAGAATTTTACATTACTAAATCTGTTCTTTTCAATTAAATTTCCCTTACCAAGGCAATTGTCTTGATACTACCTGGTTATTAAATAAAGAAAAATTGGATGCAAGACAATGGAGGAGCTATTGAACCCTAAACAAGACTAACATTTATTCTTACATTTCTGTGTGTCCAGCACTTGAACTGAACATCTGTAAGGTTTAAAGGTAGAATATGATATTGCCACAGAGTTCATTGCTCTCAGTATAAGATTTTACTTTATTAATGCGAAAGGAATATGGAGATATTTCTTTAAGTCTGCAGAGTTTTTATTTGGGTGCAGCTTTTTAAAAATTATGTTTTAAAATTATACAAAGGAAAAGACATCCCATTTCATAAAGTCTGGATATTTTTGTCACCTTTACTGAAACACACTGGTGCTTTCATTATTGAAGGTCAAATTGTTATCATCAGTCAGTCAAACTTGCCAAACACTTGTCATGGTTATCAGTGTTTGACATGGCTTTGGAAAAGCTCTTAATTCCTCTTGGTTTTTCAGTTTTGTTTAGAATGACTGTTACAGTTTTTATTTGGCTGTTTAAAGCCAAAGTCAGCGCTTCATTCTGATTTCATGGATACTGTTGGGCAGTGTACAGTGTATGGTGTGCGCACCTGTCCACTCTAGAGCATTGCTGACAGGTTTTTTAAAAGATGCTGTGCTGTAAAATATTGTCCTATTTGCTATTTCCTGATACAGTGTAGTTTTTCCCTGTTCATTTGAATAAAAGCATGGCACCAAACGTCTTCTGTTTCATGAGTAAAATTCTTAAAACGTATTTGAACTTAGGAGAACTCATCATGTAGGTTTCCTGTCCCTTGGCCTACATGTAAATTTAACAATTTGAATATTCATGAGAGGCAATCTTTAATTCAGTAGAGTTCAAATACTGACTTGAGGCAATGTTAAAATATCTAACTTTCTCCAGTTAGCTGAGGAGGTTTCTATATATGCTATAAAAATGTGTGTGTTCCTCTTACATTAATCCTGTCCATATTCACTGTTTTGGTGAAATCCCATCACCCCTTAGAAATATACACATGCTTTGAAAATCGATCTGTATCTTCTTACATGGTAGTTTTTACTTTAAAAAGAAACAAGAAAGATGTTAGGGATTCTGTATAACCTGAAGTATGAGCTTGGTGCACAGGTTGGTTTCCAGAGTTGCTCTTCAAGTAAGGAGATCTAGAAGTTAGTTTCTTATTCATTTTTTTGCACTTGGGGCCTTCTGGCATCCCAGTATTCCACAGTCAGGAGCCTAGGCAACAAAAATTAATTTTTTGCATGTACAGTATCATTCATGGTCATCAACTAAAGTTTTCTCCATTTTCATGAAGGGGGAAATTATTTCCATTGACAAAAATAAAAACAAAGGAATTAACAAAAAGCACTTTGGGACCCACTAGGATTTTTTTAACATGATAAGCACTTGATGCCTCCTAGCATATTCTGTCCTCCTTAACCATAGTTTGTTCAAGTGGTTAAATGTGGAACTTTCTTCAGTTAGAGGCATCACAGAGCTACAGGACACGAGACGGCACATGTTGGGTACAGCACATCTAGGTAATTTCATTCCACTGCAGAGATTCCTGGCCCTGCCTAATTTCATATTAAAGGGTTGCATATTTTCATGAAAAGGGCAATGTGGCTTTCAACCCCAAAATAAATGGAAACGATCCATTTAAATATACAATTTAACTTTATTTATTTGCTTTCTCATTTAACTTACCACAGCCTGTGAAGATGGGAGCATTTACATCTCCGTTTTACAAGCATTATGAGGTTTTAAAAGATTCATAACTATGCATGGGCTCAAGGTGCAAAGGGGCAACATCATAATTTGGAGTCCACACCTTCTGATTCCCCCTCCACTGACCAGTGTGGTACAGTCTCCCACCACATTATAGATACTGAGGCATAAAAATATATTACAGTAATCAGTAATATATTCACCACTGTTGGAAAAAAGTTGACTTTGGCCTATGGCTCAACCAACATCAATACAACACCATCAGACTAGTGTACTCACTCATGCTGGCACATCAGATTCTAGAGGACAGAGGAATGGAAAAATTGTAAACGTGATGAAAATAATTCTGATGACAGGTTAGTCGGTTATGTAGAAAATGATGAGCTACAAGGAATTAGCAGGGTCACAAAGACAGGGTCTCTCCACCAGGAAACTCAGTATCTTAAAGTGGACCCTTTAGACCTTGCACACACTGATACACTGCACTGTAACAGTTGTGGGCCAAGAGTAATGGGCTGATAAAGCCCATGTCTTAATAATAAGCAGTTCAACAAGCAAGTTCATATACTAGATATTTTTTTGTCTGTTTTATGAGACAGGATCTTGATAATGTAGTTGAGACTGGCCTTGAGCATACAGCATGTAGTCTAGGCTGGCCTTGAATTCACAGCGGTCCTGCTGCTTCAGCCTGCCAGGCTACAGGCTGGGATTACAGGCCTGCACCACCATGCCAAGCTGTAGATTGTCATTAAAACTACCTTTGTAAAGAATACTGGAGTGCCAGGTGTGGTGGAACATATCTGCAATCCCAGCTGCTCAGGTAGAATCAAAACTTCAAGATCATACTGAGCACTGAAGCTCTGTCTCGGTGGAAAAAGTCTTAAAATGCCTGGGCATGTGGCTTAGTGTGCACACTCTTTAATATGCTTGGAGCTCTAGATTCAGTCACAGCATCATAAAGCAATAACAGAACAAAGATTATCCTACATTACCAGCCAGTAGGATGCTACAGCCTAGTTCTTTTCAAAATGTTTTGAACCATTGAGACATCAGTTCTTTATTAACACTGGGTAGAGCTGTTGGTAAACTACAGAGCTGCAGTCTCACTGGAGGGCTGATGGGACACTGGGGGACCAGAGATTTTGTATACATCAGAAAGTAAGTTTGTGCGTAAGTCCTTTATCCTTAACAGTCCTTTATCACAATAGTATAGTAGACAATTGATGAGGGTTTCCTAAATGAACACATAAAAACAAGAATACCCAGTCCTGGACAAGAATTCAGATTTAAACTGGTATGAATTCTCAGGACACCCCTAATCCCACTGCATATATTGTTAACCCCAAAAGACAAACCCTAAGTTGACTTTTTCTTGGCCTGGCTCCCTTCAGTCCATACAGGTTCTGTGGAGCCGGATGTGGCTTGAAAATCTCACCCACTGGTCACCAGACACAGAGGATCCAGTTTCCTTTCACCTTTCTGGTCCATTCCTCTAGAGCCATGGGCCAGGTTGGCAGGGTCTACTTTGTGCCCTGCTCTACCTCTCCCCCTCCATGGGCTTTCACTGTCCCCCCATGGTCTACACCTCTTAGCTGCCAGCTTTCCTGGCCCCACCTGTGGATCCAGCTGCCATGTCCTGAGGGTCCCTTATCAGCTCACCAGTGTAAAAACCAAACAACTTCCTAGCAAGATCAGTTCCTCCCTGACATACAGTCACACAGCTGAAGCCTCCAGAGTCTTACATTACTTCTTTTCTGACCAACACAGAAGGATTTCAGGCCCAGACAGCCACCAGATCCTATCAAAACTATTTGTGATTTCAATGTTCCACATGCTTCCTGCTGCCAGTCTTGTGTCGAGTCACCAACAGCTCATGCTTAGCTCTTCACCAGAACTCTCCCTAATTCCGTTTCTCCCACCAAACTGTCCTGCAAATAGTTACTCGGTTTTCCTAGAGCACTGGTGTCCTCATGTCAGCTCGCCCCTTAGCACTAAGCTCGACTCCTGACATCAGCATTCGAAGCCCTCAAAGCCATATCCCAAATGTCCTTTTCAGCAGTGCCAGCAGCAAAACAGCTGTGTGTGACACTCCAGGATGCCAAAGTAATATGGAAAAGTTACACTCCAATGGACACTTGACTTACGAACTCTATTTGTTCCTGAGGGCCCCTTATAACTCGAGTTAGTCAATGAAGGCTCAGGCTCCTCTACACAACTCTCTAATCTCTCTCCTGTACAAAGGCAGATCTCAGGGTCCTCAGAGAGACACTGACCCCAGACAGGATTTCTCAGTTAACCCCTCACAGGAAGCACTGTTGTAATGTTCCTTCCAGAACTCTAAGGGTTAAATATGTGTCTGAGACCATCTGGAAGCACAAGTGGCCAACGTTCAAGTCATAACACAAGACTTTGGTCTAGAAAATTCCAGTTGTAACCCACATTGTTTATATGTCAGGTCAGTCATAACTCAGTCCCCTGTGAACATTTTCTTATATTTATTTCACCACTGTTTTTACTTTGATTTTCAAAGAGGACCAAGGTGGGGAGTTGGGGTGTTGTGATCTCTGCTGCGGTAGGGACCACTGAGGATCTTCAACAGTTTTTTAGGCTGCCTTGTTCATGAGCCTCTTCAGAAAGACAAGGGGTGGTCTACGCACCAGGTGACCTTCAAGAGCTGGTTTCGCTGAACAGAAGCAAAATCACAGAACTGAGGGGAGAACTTCTTCCCACAAATGCTGAGGCTGTTGCAAAACTAGAAATTCACCCAGATGTCAGAAATGACTGAAAAGTAAGGACAAGTACTGTTAGAGAAGCTCTCGTGGGCAGAATAACTACCGTAAAGAGAAAATTTCATTTCCTTTCCAAACAAATTCTGGGGCCATTTCTATATTGAGGGACTTCCTTTTTGCTCTCTTTATTTTTCTTGGGTTTGTTTTTTTTTTACCTCGAGCTGCAGAAACCTGCAATGGAAAAAGTCCTCCCTTCCTTGAAAGCTGTACTCTGCAGACACCCTCCATGCCATCCCTGTGTTCTCCAGGGCTAGATCTGGCCCTAGGATAATCACACAGCTGTGGGGTACAAAGCTTTCAGGTGAAGTCACCCCCTCAGTGCCTTGGGCTTGAGACTGGTGCTCCGTCTAACTTAGATGGTGTCCTTCCCCAGCTACCCCACTTAGCACCTGAAAGATTCTAAAATTATTGAACATCCTAAATATTCTGCAGAACCTCTGGGATTTGGGGTGGGGTCCCTTCTCTTGGGCAGCAGCTGTGCACCCTCCTAATCTCTCCCCACCAAACACACACGCGCACACGCACGCACGCACACACGCACGCACGCACACGCACGCACACACGCGCACGCACGCACGCACGCACACGCACGCACACACAAAGTCTTGAGGCCCATCTTGACTGCCAGTGAAACACAGTCTCCTTCCCCAGCTTGATCCGTTTCAAGG
>PVIR01037576.1:0-15058 GCA_004026965.1 Petromus typicus | reverse complement strand
AAAAAAAAAAAAAAAAAAAAGTGTTTGGGCCAGGGATTTAGCTCACTGGTTCCAGCGCCTGTCTTGCAAGCACATGGACCTGGTTTGATCTTCAGTAACCATATACAATACTGGGTGTGGAGACTCACCCCAGCAGCAATCAGCACCACATACCACAGTGCCGGGCGTGGTGGCTCACGCCTGTAATCCCAGCACTCGGGAGGCAGAGGCAGGAGGATTGCTGTGATGTGAGTTGGAGGCTGAACTCAGGGCCAGCCTGAACCACAATGCAAGACCCTGTCTCAAAAAAACAACAACAACAAAAAAAAATCCTCAGTGAATTTAGGATGATCGCCATCCGAAGAGCCACCTGATACTCTGTGCACCAACCTGAAAAACAGTGGCAACGTCAAAGTGTCTTGCCTGCCCCCGCAACTCTCAGTGACATCTCATCTGCACCCCCATACTGGAAATGAAGCAAATCTCTATTGTGTTTTTTTTAGCCCTCACTGTCCCCCTTTCTAAGCAGAGGACTTATCAGCCTTGACATTCAATGTGTCAACCTCTATGTAAAATGCTTAATCTATTTACATTTAATATAATTACAAATAGGATCTAGTTCCAGTTTGGTATTTGTTTTCTTTTCATCCCATCTCTTTTATATTCCTTTGTTCCTACCCTTATACCTTCTTTTGGATTCTTTGAATATTTTGGAATTCAATTTCATTCTTCCCTTATTTTTCAGTAATAATCCCTTGCATTTTTGTTCTTGATTTCTAATGTTTGTCACAAGAATTATAATATACAACTTTAATTGTTCATAGTGAACTTAGAGCTAATTCTACCACTTCATATAATGAAAAGCCCAGTAAAAGAACCAAAATTATTCTAGTATGCACATAGTTCATCTGTCTAGGCCTATGTTTTATGCTACAGCTGTCATGGTATACATATGTATGCCATTATATGCCACATCATAATAAGCTCTGTTTTACCATAAAGCTTACTTTTTTTTTTTTTTTTAGGTTTTTGGAGACAGGGTCTCGCTTTGTGGTTCAGGCTGGCCCTCAGCTCAGCCTCAAACTCACATCACAATCCTCCTGCCTCTGCCTCCCGAGTGCTGGGATTACAGGCATGAGCCACCACGCCCGGCACGGTGGTATGTGGTACTGGTTGCTGCTGGGTGTGGGTCTCCACACCCAGTATTGTTATGTGGTTACCGGGGAATCGAACCCGGGTCCTTGCGTTTGCGAGACAGGCGCTGGAACCACTGAGCTAACTCCCCGGCCCCAAAAGCTTACATATTTTTTTAATTGGAAAAGGGGGAAAGATTTACATATTTATCAACTGCTGTGCATTTCATTCCTAAAGATCTGTGTTTGCATCTGGTATCATTTTCCTGTAGTTTAAGAAGTTTCTTTAAACGTTTCATACAGTGCAGATCTACTGCAGTGAGATCTCTTAATTTTTATTTACCCAACAATGATTCCATCTTTGACAAATATTTTCTCAAGTTATAAAATCAGCTTTCTTATTTGGCTATAAAATTGTGAAGTAACTTGTTTACTAGCACTTTAAAGGTGTTAACAAGCTGTGGGCCTGGATTTTTTTTTTAATTGAAATCTTTATTGGTACATTACATATACACATCATGATTGCATTCAATAATGAGAATCTGCACCAGTATATGACACATCTTAATTCTCATTTTTTTCCCATAGCCCTACACACCCTACCACCCCCACCCCTTACATACATAAACTTTGTTTCCTTTCTTTTTTGTTATGATCTCATTATTTTCCCCCTTCACCCCATTTCGCTTTGAGTATTTTCTATTTTACAATATATAACATACATTCTAGAACTCATTTACATCTTTATTTTCTCATACCAGAGAAAAGATACAATATTTACACATCTGTGACCTGTTTATTTCACTGATGAGGATGTCCTCAAGGTACTCCATTTAAGTATAAATGATTCAAACATCATTTTTTATGGCAGAGTAATAATCCATTCTGTAGAAGAACCACATCTTCTTTATCCAGTCTCCAGTTGATGGACATTTTGGTTGTTTCCAAGATTTAGCAATCACAAACTGAGCTGCTATAAACATGGGTGCACATATGTCACTGTGATATGAATCTTAAAGCTAGGACTGGAGGTCCCATTTGACCCGGCCATCGCTCTGCTAGGTATATACACAAAAGAATTAAAAGAGCCTGGATTATTTTTGACAAATATTTAACTATCATTTGTTAGTTACACTTCTCCAGATGTTTTCAAGATATTTTTCTTTACCATTTTAAACAACTTCATTATGATGTGTCTAAGTATTTTTTTATTGAACCTTTCTGGTCTGAAATGCATTGCATTTCTTGAATATATAAAATAATAATTTTTATTAAGTTAAATAATTTTCCACTGAATATTTCTCCAAACTTTTTGTCACAGCTGCCATTGTCTTCTACTTTAAGGACTACAATAACATGAGTTAGAGCTTTTGGAATTATCCTGCCAGTCATTGAGATACCTTCATTTTTTTTGAAAGTTCTTTTTAGCTTGTTAAGATGGACTAATTTCTTCCAATCTATCAAATTCACTAATTCTTCCATCCCTTTTCAATATTATATAACTCCATCAAATCAATCTTTCAAGAATTTCAATTTGGTGCTTTTATCTAGTTTCTTGCTCTCAATTTAGATTTCTTAACTGTTCAATCATAATATATGCATTTTCTTTTATGTCCCTTAACAGATACAACAGTTTCTAATTCTAACATAGCAGTCATGTTAGGATCAGTTTTGAATGACATATGGATCACATAGTTTTGTTTTGTATTGTGTAATAATACAAACACTGTATCCTCATCACTATGAATACTATAGTTTTAGAAACTTTGGACTCAATTATGACATCCTGAAGAATATTTACTTTTACTTAATAAACAGTTAACTTGGCTAAATATACTCTCCAAACACTTTCTCCTTATAGTGAGCAACAAATGAAATCTCATTTCTTCTTTTAATCTAAGGGATTTTTATTTTATTTATTTATATATATTTTTTCAGAACATCTCCATAGACCAGGCTACCGTTTAACTAGCAATCTTCTACTTCAGCTTCCCTAGTACTGGGATTATAAGTGTGTACCACCAACCCTAGCTTAACATAAGATTTCTATGCAGAATTTAGGGAACCCTCTTTATACAACTGTACATTCACTAACTTGTTACCTGCTACAGTCATCCTAAAGTTAATATGTAAATTCTATCTAAGTTTCAGTTACTCTGCACAGCTAACTAGGTCTTACTTTCAGGAAAATAGCAACAAAAAATCTAAAACTCACTTTGTGACATTCTGTCTGCCAAATATCATAATCTTTCAGTTTCTTTCTGTCCTTCTATTACACAATTATAATTAATGTTTTGTATAAAATTTGTCATTATTATTTGCAAAAAAAGTAATCAGTCACATGCTAAATCTATCCTAGTAGGAAGCAGAACACCTGAGGATTGTTTCTGATGTTAGAAAACTTGGGACCTACAAAAGCCACTCATACAGTGACTTACATCATCACTTTTACCATAATATTGTAATAACAATATTTCCTACAGCAGTTCTTTTTCTATTCTAGTCTTTTTATATCAGAAAAGAGAAGTATTTGGGAAATTAAAGGAAGAAAAAGAAGAGAATTAAAGGAAGGGGCATGACAGGATAATAAAAGAAAAGACTTAAGTTACTAAAAACAAATCAACAAAGTCCTTGTCTGGTATCCCATAAGCTAAATTACAGCCAGCCAACAACAGAAATGTTGAGCAGATAAAATAAAATTTCTGATGAAGATGTTATAAGATATTGGTACATATACTCAATATTTCATAAGGTCAAAAATGCTTTAATGTTATCAAATCACATGAGTTGCATTAACAAAAAAACACAAATTCTTCAATACAATCTTCAATATTCCCTCTTCTGCTCATAAGAATAGATTGGAATATGCATATTTTCCTGAAGTTTAATTTTTCTATAATTGAATGAGGCTTTGTTTTTTGTTTTTTGTTTTGAGACAGGGTCTCACTTTGTAGTTCAGGCTTGCCCTAAACTCACTATGTAGCCCAGGCATGCCTCAAACTCACAATAATCCTCCTGCCTCTGCCTCCCAAGTATTGGGATTACAAGCATGAGACACCACACCCAGGTAAACTGAATGTTTAAAATATCATTATACAAAAAGTATGACTAAAACCTCTAGAATTCCCCTTACGAGCACAAAATTTTTTTTCTATAAACAGAATAATATACAGAATTCCTGTAATATATGAAAGAGGCCTATGATCTTGATAATGAAACTGTTCAAAAGTATAAGATATTTGTAACTGAAGGATTCTGAAAACATGGTGGAGTCAGGAGAAGCAGTCTTCTCTACTTGCCTATGAAACAACGAATGGGCAGAACCTATCATATTTAACTATTACGAAACTCTCAAATCCATGGAAGGCTTGGAACTTCCAGGAAGTCCTGGACAGTAAACTGCAGTAAATTTTGGTCAAGTTCAGGAGTTAGCCCCGGTAGCACCTGTAGCCCAGGGCAGGCAGTTGTGCATGCATTCCAAAGAGCAGCTCACACATAGCGTATGGTAACCAGGATATACAAAACAGACCTTCTCCTCTCACTATTGGGAACGTGTGTTCTAGCTGCTGCTTACTATTCTTGGTCATAAGGGTACAAAAAGTCAAGCTGCCCCTCTTCTTGCACCTCCTCTCCAGTTGAAGGACTGCCAGGAGATTTAATAGGCTGCAGCCCTTTTTCTGACCTCAACTTTTCTTATTTTGCCCTTTTGGGAACCAGCTACTAAAGATAAGATCAGGACATTTAAAAGCATCTATACATAAAGAAAAGCCAGAAAGCAATTGCACATGCCCAGGAAAAGTCCCAGGTTAGAAAAGACTAAGAACTTTTATTTACACCTCCACTAATCCTTCACAGAAAGATAGCCTACAACAATAAAAACAGAGTAAACAAATGAGCAAAAATAACAGCAAACCATGGGGAAGAAAAAGAATATGATTTCCAGGCAGTTGCTATGCTGCTGAGCTACATCCACAGCCCATGATTTCCAGAGTTACTACACTATTAGATTCAAATATACACTTTTTTCTTGGAAACAACCCAAATGTCCCTCAATTGGAGACTGGTAAATAAAACCACAAAAACAAATAGGAACATATGACTAATTGAAAGGAAAAACCAATAGAAAATGCCCCTGAAAAGAAGTTGACAGCAATCCTCCAGATAAAGACCTTAAAGCAATTTTTTTTTTTAGTAGTGGGATGGAAAGGAAGACCCTGTACTTGGCAGGTAGACATGATTCCACTAAGCTAAATCCCCAGCCCTAAAAGCAACTATTTTAAAGGGGCTGAATATTTAAAAAAAAAAATGTGGAGAAGGGCAAGAAAATAACGTATAAATAACCATATTAATAAATAGAAAGCCTAACAAGAAATCTCCCAAAATTCTGATCTGAGAACTATAGAAATAGAAGTGGAAAATTCATTATATAAATTGAAAGGCAGATATGAGAAGGCAGAAGAATCAGTCAACTAAAAGACAAGACAGGGCCAGGGATTTACCTCAGTGATTCCAGAGCCCAGTCTTGCAAGCACAAGGGCCAAGCTGGATCCCCACTAACCAGATACAACAACACTGGGCATGGTGACCCACACCCACCAGCAATCAGTACCACATACCACAATGCCAAGTGTGTTGGCTCATATCTGTAATCTCAGCAATTGGGAGGCAGAGGCAGGAGGACTGCTGTGAGCTCATGGCTAGCCTGGGCCACACAGTGAGTTCAGGGCCAGCCTAAACTACAAAATGAGACCCTGTCTCAAAAAAAAAGAGAAAAAGGAGAGGACAATGGGGCTACAGATTTAGCTCAGTGGCTCCAGTCCCTACCCTGTAAGCACAAAGTCCTGGGTTCGATCCCTGATAACCACATACAACAGTGCCAGGCATGGTGACTCATGCCCACCAGCAATCAGTACCACACACCACAATGCCAAGCATGGTGGCTCATGCCTGTAATCCCAGCACTTGGGAGACAGAGGCAGGAGGACTGCTGTGAGTTCATGGCTAGCCTGGGCTACACAGTGAGTTCAAGGCCAGCCTAAACTACAAAGCGAGACCCTGTTTCAAAAAAAAAACTAAAATACAAAAAGGACAGAACAATGGAAGATAATCTGAGGAAAAGAATAAAGATAAGCAGATGATAAGAAACCTGTGCAGCATTATCAAATGACCTAAAATATGCATTATAGGAGAATCAGAAGATGCTAAAAGAGCAGAAAGAGTTGAAGAACAAATAGTTGGAAAGTTCCAAAACTAATAAAAACTATCAACAAAATTATCAAAGAAAGTAAGGAGTGGTGGTGTATATCTATAACCAAAGCTACTCAAAGGCTAAAGCAAAAAGATCACAAGTTTGAGGTCAGCTGGAACAAAACAGGATGACTCTGTCTCACCAAAAAAAAAAAAAAAAAAAAAAAAAAAAAAAAAAAAAAAAAAAAAAAAAAAAAAAAAAAAAGATCCAGCAAACCCAATAAATTCTAAGCAAGATAAAAATAAAGAGAACATACAAAGTAGCACAACTCTATAGTTGTAGTATACTAGGAGGCTGAGAAAGGAGGGTTGCAAGTTCAAGCCCAGTTGAGGCAATGTACCAAGACCCTGTTTCAAAATTTAAAATTTTAAAAGGGACGGCATGCAGCTTAGTGTGAAGGCCTCGGATTCAATCCTCAGTACAGCCAAAAAATAAAAAGAAAAAAGAAATAAAAGTGAAAAAGACCAACATGAAGACACATTCTAAGCGTCAAAAGTCAAAGACAATCTTGAAAGCAGCAGGAGAAAAGCAACTTGTCAAAGGTAAAGGATTCTCAGCATGACAAAAAAAAACCTTCAGAGGCCAAAGGACAATAGGTCAACATAAAGTCTAAAAGAAAAACTTGTTGGGCCAGCGATTTAGCTTAGTGGTTCTGGCGTCTGCCTGGCAAGTTCAAGGTCCTGAGTTTGATCCCCAGTACCACATATGACAATTCTGGGTGTGGTAGCTCTTGCCTGTAATCCCAGCACTCAAGAGGCAGAGGCAGGAGGACTGCTATGAGTTCCAGGCTGGTGTGGGCTACATAGTGAGGTCAGGGCCAGCCTGAACTACAAAACAAGACTCTGTCTCACAAAAAAATAAAAATACATGCCGGAAAGGAGGGACAAGATCAGCAACAATGCATAAAGCACAATAACAGAAGTTCCTCTATACTAGTCATTACTTTAAATTTAAATTAAATTGTCCAATCAAAAGACAGGTTGGCAGGTTGGATTAAAAAATAGAATCCACCTAAGTTGTTTATATTCACTTTAGATCCAAAGACATACAGAGTGAAAGTCAAAGGACAGACAAAAATACTCCAAATAAACTATAACTGTAAGAGAATAAAAAGGTCTACACTAATATCAGAAAATATAGATTTAAATCTAAAATGGCTATACAAGATAATGAAGGGCATACATATCAATAAAACATTAATACAGCAAGAAATAAAAGTTTAAAACTTGGATGAATCTAGTAAGAGACCATAAAAGTATACAAAGCAAAGTTCATCACCCTTAATAGGAGCTAGAACTGGACAAAAGAAAATAGAAGATTTAACACTGTAATCCAACTAGATCTAGCAGACAAATACACAAAAACCAACTAAATCTAACACACAGAGATACAACATGTTACATAACAGCACATACATTCTTCTCAAGTGTACATGGAACAAGTCCCAAGAGAAACCACGTTAGGCCAAAAATTAAATCATGTGTTATAGACACACTATAAGACAGTACTGAGCCTTAGAAAAAAAGGAAATTCTGACAACACAGATGAGTATTAAAGACAATATACTAGGTGAAATAAACCAGTTACAAAAACACAAGCACTATATGATTCTAGTTATAAAAGGCAATTAGAACACTAGTCAAATTCATAGAGATAGAAAGTAAAATGGTAGTTACCAGAAATTAGGGGCTAAGAAATGGGGAGTTATTGATTAATAGTTACAGAATTTCAGTTTCATAAAATGAAATGAGTTTTAGATGTGCATGGTGATATACATAATGACTGTATATCATTACACATATTAAATAACATTCACTGAATTATCCAACTGAAAATGGTCAAGATGGTTTTATGTATTATGTCATGAACATTTTCTAATTAAAAATATCAGCATACAGAATCATACCTATGCTCACTAGACCTAGAAATATGTTGAAGTTTTGTTATACCACTTTCTAAAGGGTTATAATACACTATGTGAGAATACAAAATGTTTTTTATTCCTGTTTTGGTAAAACTTTTCCATAACTCCATCTTTTATGAATTATTAAATAAGTTTTCTACCTCTACTCATTAAAATACAAAGCAATATCTGTTTCAGAACAATGTATCCAAATTTCAAATTTGAAAACTATATTTACTTTCTGTTTAAAACTGCACGAACTATGTTTGGATCTTTTAACTGAGCCAGCAAGTTCCTGTTCACCTTCGTACACAAAAGCCTGAACTTGATTTAGGTTATCTGATATTTGTGTATTAGCTTGTATTTACACAGGGGTCATTAGCTAAAATACATGATAATTACATAACAAAGCTCATCTAACTCCAATTTCCTTCATACTTCCTGATAAATGTAGGTTATGAAGACAACTCCCTGCTATGATACTGCTGCCCCCTACAGGGATGATTCTTAGAAAACAGATAAAATTGTGAAAATATACATAGCAATAATAAAGTGTTATTATGTCAAACCAAACAATATAGAAAGTCACATCAATACTCCACTACATTTATTAAATGTTCTAGAAGATGATACTGCAAGATGTTATGTCATAAAATTTATGAGGGTAGAGTAAAATAATGTGTTCAAATTTGTTATCCACTTAAAATGGCCTGTTTATTATATACAAGTTTCATGGCAATCACAAACAAAAGCCTGAAATAGATATGAAAACCCTTTCTTTATACAAAATTAGTACAAAAAGTAAAAAGCAAAGACCAGGGATTTATTAGCTCAGTGGTGCCACACCTGCCTCATGGTACCAGTGAGGAAAAGAAAAGATAAAAAGCAAAGCATGTTTCTACAGAAAGAGGAGAAGACCAGTTTAAAGGATTTACTAAACAACCTGAAAACAATGAACCAAATATGTGCAATAAATCCTTACCTTCCACTATCACCTTACATTTATTTATTTGCTTGGTTTTTTTTTTTGTTTTGTTTTGTTTTGTTTTTTGGCACCACCAAGAATTAACCAGAGGATATGAGTTTGAGTTATACCCTAACCTTTCTTTACTTTTTAGTTTGAGACAAAACCTTGCTATTTCATTAGCTGCCAAGGCCGGGTTCAAACTTGGAATCTTCCCTGGACTGGGGATTTAGCTCAGTGGTTCCAGCATCTGCCTGGCAAGTGCAGGGTTCTGATTCAATCCCCAGTACCATGTATCACAGTGCCAGATGTGGTGGCTCACACCTGTAATCCTAGCACTCGGGAGGCAGAGGCAGGAGGATTGCTGTGAGTTCAGGGCTCGCCTGGGCTACGTAGTGAGCTCAAATACATGAACTACAAAGCAAGACCCTGTTTCAAAAACTCAAAGAAAAACAAAAAACTTGCTATCTTCCTGCCTCAACCAATAGAGTTCAAGGATTACAGAAATGCACTGCACCATATGCACAAATGATATTTTAAATTTAAATGAATTGAGCTTTCCAATAGAAAGACAGAGGGACTAAATGAATTTTTTTTTTTTTTTTTTTTTTTTTTTAGGTTTTTTTGAGACAGGGTCTCACTTTGTGGTTCAGGCTGGCCCTCAGCTCAGCCTCAAACTCACATCACAATCCTCCTGCCTCTGCCTCCCGAGTGCTGGGATTACAGGCGTGAGCCACCACGCCTGGCACTGTGGTATGTGGTATGTGGTACTGGTTGCTGCTGGGTGTGGATTTCCACACCCAGTATTGTTATGTGGTTACCGGGGAATCGAACCCAGGTCCTTGCGCTTGCAAGACAGGCGCCAGAACCACTGAGCTAACTCCCCAGCCCCGACTAAATGAATTTTAAAAACCTAGACACCTCCCATTTACTGCACCATAAGAATCATTGCTTCATTAATGACACATACTTAGCATGAAAAGTAAAGAGATGGAAAAAGATATTCTATGCAAACAGAAATCAAAAGTAAGCAGAGATAGATAAATTTGTATAAGCTTAAATATTCTTTAAATCAAAAATGTAAAGAAAAAGGTTCTTGTATAATGATAAAAGAGACAATTCATCCAGAGGATTTAGCAATTTCACATATATAAGCACTTAACATCAGAGCACTTAAATATATAAAGAAAATATTAACAAATCTAAAGGGAGATATACTGTAATACAATTAGTAGGGTACTTTAATTCTCAACTTTCAACAATATACAGATCATCTAGGTAGAAAACAAGGTAACAATGGAATAGAACAGTACTTTCAAACAAATAGCATATATAAGGAGTGATTTAACAATTCAGTGAATATTTAAATTTTTTAAATGTAGTAAAAGACTCATGCCTTTAATCCTCCTTAAATTCTGTCTCACACTTTTAACACACTTACCCCATTGTTCCTGCTACTTTCTGAAGCAGTTCTGGAGGTTCCCTTTTAGGTCTTCAGCTGCCCTGTCATGGCTGCCAGGATGTGCCAAATTGATTCAAAACACTTATTTTGCATGGGCATTTTTGATTATGGGAAAATGCAGAAGATGCATGGTGCCAAATCTGGCGATAAGGAACATAAGGAAACACCACAATGTTTTTATGAACCTGGCTTTCCATTGAATAACACTTGGCAGGTACATTCACCAAGTTTTTATCATACCTCATAAAGACACTCATAAAAGGAGGCTTCCACAACTACTTCATAAAGTGGCAAGAATGATGGGATATGTCTGTTCAAAGCAAGAAGGATTAACGGCAATGTATCTTTTACTCTAATAATTTTATTTACATATTCCTCATATATTTTGATCCCCCTTATACAGAACATTCCATATAAAAACAAAAGAAAAACATTCTTATAAAGTGCACACAAAAGATTCTCCAGAGTAGCTCATTAGTTCACAAAACTTTTGACAAATGTAAGAAGAGTAAAATCATATCTAGTATCTTTTATGAACACAATAGGATGAGGGTATGAACCAATAATAGGAAGAATCAAAGAAAAGTCACAAATATGTACCAGTTAAAAAACTGACTCCTAAAAGATCAACGTGTGAAAGTTTAAAAAAGGAAATAAAATATCCTGAGATCAACAAAAACAGATACACACTAAAACTTACAGGTTGCAGTAAAAAGATTCTAAAAAGGAAGTAGATACCAATAAATGCCTATAATGAAAACGAGCAGCCATGGAGCATCTGCTTAGCATGCACAAAATACGTTATAATCTGAACCACCTCCCCCAGAAGCAAATAACAACCTAACACTACAGCCAAGGAATTTGGAACTTAGTTTGATCATGTCTTAGTTCTTTGGGTATGTTAGCTTATTTGAGGAAATAATAAAAATTAAGAGAAATTTTTTTAAAACTAGAGACTAGAAAAATTAACAGAAAAGCCAGACACGATGATGGACACCTATAATTCCAGCTACTAGGGAGAAGAAGCAAGAAGATCACTAGTTCAGGCCAGTCTGGGCATCAAACAGGGAAAGGGGAAAGAGAAAGGAATACAGGCTAAGTGTCTATAATCTCAAAATCTGAAACTTTTTGAGGACCAAAATAACAAAAAAAAGGAAAATTCTATACCGAATCTCATGCAAAGGGTTATAGTCCAAAAACACATGCACTGTAAGGATGAACAGTATTCTATTATGTATATGTACCACATTTTATTTATCCATTCAAACCTGAACACTCAAGTTGCTTCCATATCTTAATATGGTGAGTAATGCTGCAACGAACACGGAAGTGCAACATGTCTGCAGGGTACTGATTTCAATTCCTTTGGATACATGACCCAAGTGAGACTGTTGAATCATATGGTAGTTCTATTTTTAGTTTTCTTTTTCAGAAACTTTGTATATTATAAGATATACAAATGGCCAACAGACATAAAAAAAAAATGCTGATGATCAGTAGTTATCAGGGAAATACAAATTAAAGCCACAATGACACATCACACTTGTTAGAATGGAGATTTACAAAAAAGATTAAATATGGGCTTAGGGATAAACCTCAGTGGTAAGGAATTTACCTACCATGCATGAGCTCCCAGGTTTGATCCTCAGCATTACAAAAGGAAACAAAAGGAGAAAAGAGAGAGATAATAGAAAGAGAACAAACATTAGTCTTACTGGTTTTGAAGACTCCCAAAATACCAGATTTGAGAAGTTTGACAAACACTAAGCAGAAAACCATATCAAGGCATATCACAATCAAATTCTTTAAAACCCATAATAAAGTCTTAAAAAGATTACAAATGAGAATAACTTCATGTTCATCAACAGTAACTATTGAGCTAAAAGATAATCAAGCAATGCTTTGAAAGTTTTAAAGGAAAAGTATTCTCAATCTAAAATTGTATACATGTTTTCCATCACATAGATTATAAAAGCATCCACAGACATGTGAAGTCTTCCACAAGTCATTTCTCAGAAGCTACTAGAAGATATGTTCAACCAAAGTGAGTATAAAGAACATGAAAAAGGAAAACATGAAATATAGAACAGACAGAACCCCACGCAGGGAAAAGGTCAACAAATTTCTTAAATGCTGGTGCAGAGAGATTCCAGGGTGACAACACTACAAAGTGAAGGGGACGTTGACTTCAACCAACGAAATGTTACAGACAATCATAAAAGTCTTCAAAATGATTAGTTCTTACCTTGGGAAGCTGAGATAACTTCTCATCACCTGTCAAAGACTGACTACTGGAACAAGAAGCACAGTCTGAGATTTCCACAGCATCCTGACCTTCTTCACGTTCATTATATTCACTAGCATCTTCCCTGTCACTGTCAATCTCCCAGTCAATAAATTGTAATTCATCTAAAAAATAAAAATTTTAACGGAATATTGACATTTCATTTTTTTCTGTTTTATTCTCAGTAGCTGCCATGTTACTGTGTGATTTTTTTTAATATGACACTAAAAAGTATATCCCTTCTCATATCTCTAGTTTCTCCCTACTCACTCATACCTCAGTTCCTACTACTACTTTCATTGGGTATTTTTTAAATTCTTGTAGCTTTCCAATATGGTTTTTGGGGTTTTTTTATTTTTTGTTTTTGTTTTTGTTTTTTTGGTTTTTGTTTGTTTATTGTGAGACAGGGTCTCGATTTGTAGTTCTGGCTGGTCCTGACCGAACTCAGCTTCAAACTCACAGAAATCTTCCTGCCTCTCCCTCCCAAGTGCTGGAATTATAGGTGTGAGCCACACCGGCCCACCACTGTGGTATGTGGTACTGACTGCTGGCGGGCATGAATCACCAAGCCCAGCATTGTTTTATGTGGTTAACCAGGACAGAACCTGGGCTCTTGAGCTTGCAAGGCAGGCACTAGAACCACTGAGCTAAATGCCCGGCCCTCCAATATGTTTTTAAAAATAAGATATAGTTTTCCCTCTTTTCTTACACATATTAATTTTAATTAAGATAATTGTTTTTTTCATCAGTATATTCTCATTCTTTTCTACAACTATTCAGTTACATAATTGAACTATAGTTATATTTAAACAGTTCTCTATTCAAAATGATTTTTCCAAATGTCTTCACCAAATAATTTAGTTTTCTCAGCAATAAAAAAAAACACTGAAATTTTATAAAATCTTAACTCAGTAAACTAAACTATTTTTATACATTAAATAACCAAATATACTGATTCTAATTTGATACACTCAAATGAAAAAAATAAGTTCTTGGTCTCTGAGATATGAAATACAACAGAAACCTGCCCTAGAATGCAAAGCACAAGTGCTCCCTAATAGCTACTTTTGCAGTTCAGAAGGCTAAGATATCAAGGTTCAACTTTTATTTTAATTTTGTAATTTCTTTTTTTTTTTGCAGTACTAGGGATCGAACACAGGATCTTGGGCCAGGCAGGCATGGCAACACTTAGTTAGCTATTTCCCCGGCCTGAGCTGAATCCCCAGAATGGTCCTACTTCTAGAGGTCTGATAGTAGTAATTTTACTTGAACATGATATTGAAAAGGAAAAAAGTACTAATATTTGATTTGAAAGGAATTTAAATTTTTTAAAAAGGAAAAAATGAAGCTGAATCTAAAATATGGAGAAAATAGTCTTCTTTAATCTGATACTGCTGCTCTAGAAAACACAGTAAAAGCCCACTACTGTTATTATAAAAGTTTGGAGGTCAGACCACTACAGTGAGAAGTAGATGCATGGTGGCATTCACTTCTCACATGTACCTTCACCTTCAGTCATGGAAGCAGACAGGGGAATGCATGAGAAATACTCCAAGTGCTGAATCATCGCAACGTGAAACCAATGAGAGCCAAATGAGACCACAGCCCTCACAGCTGCTGCCACTACTGTACACTGTGTACCACTCATTCATTCATTCATCCAATGATGTGCCCACAAAGGGCCCATTATATCAATCTAGACACTTACAAAATAGACAGACACAAAAGAGAAAACAGCAATATTCCCATCCTGCAGTAACCCACAGATGAATAACATCACAATGCAGTAAGGGTTACAAAATTATATACTACAGACAAGATGAGAATTTCATTTGGTCATACTTCTATGAAGCAAGAATTCAGTTATAAGATTGAAATGCACGGCTGGGGATATAGCTCAGTGGTTCCGGCGCCTGTCTTGCAAGCGCAAGCACCTGGGTTCAATCCCCGGTAACCACGTAACAATACTGGGTGTGGAGACTCACCCCAGCGGCAACCAGTACCACATACCACAGTGCCGGGCGTGGTGGCTCACGCCTGTAATCCCAGCACTCGGGAGGCAGAGGCAGGAGGATTGCTGTGACG